>VIAB01020452.1:20715-36872 GCA_009801035.1 Oophaga pumilio | reverse complement strand
TAATGCACAGGCATGAAAATAAAAAATCCTATTTTTTCCCACAAGTAAAGTTTTAGTCACCAATTTTTCATTTTCCCAAGGGTAGCAGGAGAAATTGGACCACAAAAGTTGTTGTACAATTTGTCCTGAGTACGTTGATACCCCATATGTGGGGGGAACCACTGTTTGGGCGCACGTCAGAGCTCGGAAGAGAAGGAGCGCCATTTGACTTTTTCAAGCCAAAATTAGCTGGAATCGAGATTGGATGCCATCTCGTGTTTGGAGAGCCCCTGATGTGCCTAAACAGTGGAGATCCCATTTTAGAAACTAGACCCCTAAGGAACTTATCTAAATCTGTGGTGAGCACTTTGAACCCCCAAGTGCTTCACACAAGTTTATAATGTAGAGCCGTAAAATTAAAAAAATCATATTTTTTTTCAAAAATGATCTTTTCACCCCAATTTTTATTTTCCCAAGGGTAACAAGACCACAAAAGTGACTGTGCAACTTGTCCTGAGTATGCTGATACCCCGTATGTGGGGGTAAACCACTGTTTGGGTGCATGGCAGAGCTCGGAAGGGAAGGAGAACCATTTGACCTTTTCAATACAGAATTGGCTGCGATCTGACAGGCACTGCTGGAGTCTTTCTCAGCGCCAGCGCAGGACCCCGCGGCCATCTTGGATCCGGGGTCCTGCAAGGAGGAGGCCCACGGAACAGGGCGATCACATCGTGCTGCTCTGAAGGTCTCAGGGTTTCACGCAGGGAGTCCCCTCCCTGGGCGATGCTTCCCTATACCGCGGAACACTGCGATCATGTTTGATCGCAGTGTGCCGGGGTTAATGTGCCGGGAGCAGTTTGTGACCACTCCTGGCACATAGTGCCGGGTGTCAGCTGTGATGATCAGCTTATACCCAGCCGCGATCAGCTGCGCTCCCCCCGTGAGCGCAGCTGATCGCATATGACATACTATCCCGTTCAGGGTCAATAAGGCCCAGGTCACCTGGACGGGATAGTACGTCTAGAGTCAGAAAGGGGATACACTGTCTTTAGTGAGAAAATCGTGAATGTGTGGTTTGGTTGGCTCTTTTCTTGCTGAATGGGGCAAGTTTACCTTTCAAATGGTGTATCAGTTGTGTGTGTGGGGCGAAGTGATCAGCGAAAGAGCAGTGCATGTTTACAAATGTGTTTGCATATGTGACTCACCATTTGTGTGTGGGGTGAAGTAATCACTGAAAAAGCAGTGTATGTTTACAAATGTGTTTGCATATGTGACTCACCTGCAGTGAAGTGTGCAATACTCCAATGTGCCTGAAATAGCCTGGGCAAGCACTTGGGCAAGTTGGAAAGACCCCAAGGCAAATGTTTGGATTTGTTTGTGATGTCTGTAAGCAGCTTTGTGGTAGTGTGCTTTGGGGTAGTGTGCTGCCACCTGCAGGTCATTTGACCTGTCAAATGGTATATCATTTGTTTGTGTGGGTGGAATATGAATGGAGCAAGTGTGCAATTCAATAGGTAGTGAATGTGGATCGCCCGCCAGGGCAGTGGGGATACTCGTTACAGGGCCGCTTCTTAAAGGGGCAGTGTCACGGAACCAGTGACCTGGTCTGTGGCCCTGGGTGTCCAATAAAAGGGAATAATATGAAAAAGGTAGAAATAAAGAGTTTGTAATAAAGTGTTTGTGATGCCACCTGTGGTACTCAGCAATATAGATGTTAGCCGACGCTGCAGATTCAGTCCACTGGGACAGTTGTTGATGCAGCAGAGTTAGTTCAGCCCTCCACAGGCAGGGTTATGTCCCAGGGCACGTAGTATGATAATGGTGATATTGGATGTAAATGTGGTGCAAGGTAGGTGACACAGGAATAATTCAGAGGACACAGCGGGGTGCAGTTTATAATGCTTTACTCATGGTTTCTGTGTGCACAGATGCCCACTTGGTGCCATGTCCTCCTGGTGAGGGGTCCAGTAAACTCACAGGTAGATCAGGATACACCTTTCCAGGACGCCCTTCAATATGTTCCTTCCCTGGCTGTCTCACTGCGCTGACTTGCCACCCTTCCTGTCCAGCACCTCACAGTCAGTGTCCCAAGCCGGTAGCTGCGGACCTTGTCGGGCGACGTTCTCTAAATCCACTTGCTCCCTTATGGCTGCCTTTTCGGATAAGATAACTGTGGCTTGTAGCTGAAGCACCTAGAAGGGCCCCTGCCTCCGGCTTGCTAGCTGGGTCTGGTGATTTCTCCACTAGACTCAGGGGCCGGTACCCCACTGTGACCTGGTCCCTCCACTACTGGATCAGGCACCACAGATGGATTGCTCACTATCCATGCCCCTAGGACCTCTTCTGTCCTTCCGAAAGCTTCCTTATTTCTCTCTCATACTATTCTCCTCACGTCTGGGGACGAGCTCCTCACAGCTTGAGCTCCCCTTCTGTTCTGACTCTACAGTCTCCTTCCCCCTCACTAAGCTCCACCCCCTTCCTTCTACCTTCTACACCCACTCTCCCAACACCCTTTACTACCCAATTAAATACAAACACATGAGCCATGCACAAAGTGAACAAGCCTGCAGGGACAGTGGTCACACCACCGAAAGGCTAAAACATAGAAAAGCGCATTAAAACAAATGTATAAAAATACTCTGTTGTAAAAAAGTAACAGTAAACAGCAACTGCTAGTAAAAAGATGATAAAACACAGAGTATTTGGTTGATAAGTTTTTTGCAAAAAATGTATGCTAAGCCGCTCTACCAAATATCAAGGTATACCCGTATTTGCTTTTCTATGTTTTACCCTTTACTACCTAGCCTGGGATGAGACTATTCTCCCTTAGGGTACATCCAGGTGCAGGTGTTAGAGTGCTGGGTGGTGCTCCCTCCTTACCTGAGAGTAGGATACCACACCTCTGGATGAGGTGCATTATCTCTGTGGCGACTAAACCCTCAGGGGCACCACACATGTTTACAAATGTGTGTGCATATGTGATTCACCTGCAGTGAAGTGTGCAATCCACAGATTTGGCTGAAATAGGCTGGGCTAGCAGTTCAGCAAGCTGGAAAGCTCCCAAGGCAAATGTTTGGATTTTTTTGTGAAGTCTGTAAGCAACTTTGTGCTAGTGTGCTTTGGGGTAGTGTGGTGCCATCTGCAGGTCATTTTTCCTTACTGCAGGTTTATGAAAATGTATGTTTAAACTGTCTTTTGTGATCAAATCGTGGATGAGTGGTTTGTTTGACTGTTTTCTTGCTAAAGTTTACCTTTCAAATGGTGTATCATTTATGTGTGTGGGTGCAGTATGATCGGAGATACAAAGTGATCACTGAAAAACAGTGTTTAGAAATACATAGTAACATAGTAACATAGTTATTAAGGTTGAAGGAAGACTTTAAGTCCATCTAGTTCAACCCATATCCTATCCTAACCTGCCCTAACATGTTGATCCAGAGAAAGGCAAAAAAAAACCAAGTGGCAAACAGTAAGCTTCACATAGAGGAAAAAAAATCCTTCCCGACTCCACATACGGCAATCACAATATCTAGGAAACTAGTGAATATAGCCTGTAATATTATACTTTTCAAGAAAGGCATCCAGTCCCTTCTTAAATTTTAGTAGGGACTCACTCATTACAACATTAGACGGCAGAGAGTTCCATAGTCTCACTGCTCTTACAGTAAAGAATCTGCGTCTGTGATTATGGCTAAACCTTCTTTACTCCAGATGTAGAGGATGCCCCCTTGTCCCCGTCACAGGTCTAAGAGTAAAAAGATCATTAGAAAGGTCTTTGTACTGTCCCCTCATATATTTATACATTGTAATAAGATCACCCCTAAGCTTTCGTTTTTCCAAACTAAATAACCCCATGTGTAATAACCTGTCCTGGTATTGCAGACCCCCCCGTTCTCTAATAACCTTGGTCGCTCTTCTCTGCACCTGCTCCAGTTCAGCTATGTCTTTCTTATACACCGGAGACCAGAACTGTACACAGTATTCTAAGTGTGGTCGCACTAGTGACTTGTATAGAGGTAAAATTATGTTCTCCTCATGAGCATCTATGCCTCTTTTAATGCAGAAATGATAGAATGATAAAGAAATGATAGAATAGATACGTTAATTTGTTCTCTTTATAATTAAATAAAAACATTGCTATGCCAATTAATAATAATAATCACAATGTTAATGAACAAGGTCATTTGGTTTTCTGTACTAGGATTTATTCTAAAATTATTATAGTAGAGTATGTTCTCCCTCATTTGTACCCAGAAACTAAACAATTTCATTCACCTTGCAATTCCCATCAAATCTTCAAAAGTTAATGTTTTTTTCATGCACAGGAGGCCTGATAATTAATTGAGGAACATTTTGTAGACACATTCCTATACTCCCCTTCCAGATGGAGCACAAAGAATTCAGACGAAGAATGTTATATCCTGGCTAAATGAGAACATTATATGGCATTAATGCCTATTGTTTATATATGCACCAGGATTGTAATTATGCATGTTGTATCACCGATAAATTAATTACCACAAATTCTCTAAATTCTTTCTAATTATAAAGGTATTTCCAGTAGTAGCAGGTTTAACACATGCTTAACATTTAACAAGACTGTTGTGAATACAATGTTGGGCATTTGTGTCTTGTTCAGCAATTGCTTAATTTTTTTCTTCATTGGATATACATTATTGATCGGCTTGTAAAAATAAAAAAGTTTGCCAAATTAAATCCATTAACCTCTGGTTACCTCACATTACTGGCAATTACACTGTCAAATCAATGATTCAGCATACAGTATGTTATGTTTTCATAAGCAGTACATTCTTACAAGTGGACATCCAATATGTCTGGAAGAAATGGGCTGCAATATGTTGCAGAACTGTACATGTGAAGAGCAGGTGGAGTAGATGTGAATGTGAAGCTCCTGGTAGTCTGCCAAACATGTTTACAATGCTATTTACGTATAGATTACCACTAGATATGCAGGTAATGGTGACAGGTTCTCCTTAATAGACACATGTGTTTCTAATCTTAACATATGTATATCTATCTATACATAAATAACATGATTAAGCATGTGAAGGATTTGTTCTCACAGTTTGAGCATCTGGAAATAGAATATGCATGCTATTGGCACTGCATTATGTGCATTGTTATGCCTCTTTCCTTATTTTCTATTCTATTGCATGTTTTTCACACATGACCCTGTAGGTTTGGATTTCCTTTTCCCTTAGTAATAAAGACCTTCATAAAAAAAAGGAATTTTGTGTTATCTTTGTCTAATATTTAACCCCTTATTGACCACCAATATAACTTAAAATTGACCTGCTATAAATGGGTCTAGCATTCCCCCATAGGTAACAATCCTGTAGCTGTCGGCTGTACACTATAGCTGACAACTTGCTGCATCAGCCACGATCAGTGTTGGGACCGGCTATGGCCATTTAACCACTTAACTACTACTGTCAATAGTGACTGCAGCATCTAGATGGTTAACAAATTGAGGGGCATCCCTCTATAACCCCATCGGCACCCTGAGATCTTGATCGTGTGGTCCTGATGTTTACTATGGCAATTCATGGCAAAATAATGGCCTTAGAGTCTGCTGGCTACAGTGCCCTGTTCAAAAGTTAGAAACATTTAGGTGGTAAAAATAAATGTTTTCATTTATGTCACTTTGCATTAATTCCTGTAAAGAACTTGAAAAGGTTAAACTACCTGACAGCAATTTTGAAAATGTTGAGGGTTGCTGTTTTTAAAATGGTACCACTTTTGGGGGATTTCAATATATAGGACTCCAAAAGTGATTTTAAAACTGAACAGGTCCCTAAAAAAATAAGTTTTGTAAATTTCCTTTAAAAAAATGAAAAATTACTGCTACATTTTTAAACTTTCTAAAATGTTATCAAAATAAAACAACATTTTACAAATCGTGCTGTTGTAAAGTAGACATGAGGGAAATGTTATGTATTAATGTTTTTGTGTGGTATGACTATCTGGATTAAAGGGATAATCATTCACAGTTTGAAAATTACTATTTTTTTTATTTGTTTTGTCAAATTTCTGATATATTTAAATAAACACTAAGTGTCATGAAAAAAAAACCTCAAAATCAATGGGATATGTTGAAGCATTCCAGAGTTATTAATACATAAGGTGACACATGTAACATTTAAGCGTGGTAAACATGCAAAAAAATAGAAAATCAGGAAGGGTGCAAAAGCTTTTTCACACCACTGTATATCTGCTGCAAATAACCACATTCTTTTTTTGGCTAAAAAAATGACTATATTGTAATCCATAGAATATTTTGTGCTTTGTGTTAAATTTCAATGGTATATGGATTGACTTAATAATTTGGCATCCACAGAGTATTGGGTGCTTCGTGTTACATTATGGTGATATCTAAAACTGAAAAAAGTTCAATTTTTTTTTTCTGGATTCAATTAGTCTTCCTTACAGTTTAACCGTAGCCCTGCTCTGTGTAGCACAAGCGATCAGATGATCGCAGCTTCAAGTCTTCTATGGAGACCCACACACACACACAGCTTCTGGCTTATGTGGACAACGTGCTCTGACATACCAAATCAGAGATGGACAATGAGGAAGAGCTGGTGGGGTACAGGAACTGGTGTAGGAGGTTTTGGAAACCCTGTTAGAAGTAGGGTCAACAATCCTTGGCGTCGGTAGCACATGTGCCTTGCCAGGGTGTGGCTCGGTCCCGGCCTCCACAATCTTCACCCAGTGGGACATCAGTGAAATGTAGTGTCCCTGGCCACAAACTCTTGTCCACATGTCGGTCGTTAAGTGGACAATTTCAGTAAATGTGTTGGAAAGGACACGGGTGATGTTTGTGGACACATCCTGGTTCAAGGTGGGGATGCCATACCAGGAGAAATATTGGTGGCAGGGGACATAGTATCCTCAAGCCCACAAGCATAAATGACAACATTTCCATGGCAAGCAGCCTAGAAAGGTACCCATTCAGCGTTTGGGCCTGTGGGTGGCTGGGAACTTTCTTTTTTGATCCAGGGCCTGGGGTAGGGACAGCTGAATGCTGGGCTGGGACAAAAATTTGAAGTGTCTGATGATGATGTTTCAGAATGTGAAAGGATAGTTGCAGGGTGGATGGCCTTTGCGAGTGTCATGGACAGGGGATTGGCAAACAACTAGCATAGAGAAAGAGGCAATGGTGTCACCTGCTGGCACCAACTATGGACCCAGGTGTTCGGCCCATCGAGTCAAGTGCTTAGATGACATGTGCCTGATCATCCTGGTTGTGGTTAGGGTCTTAGTAGTCAGGCCCCAGCTGATCTTGGCATTGCACAGGTTGAAAATTACCATTTTTTTTTGTCTCAGAACTCTTTAAAAAATCCTAGACTGGGGAACACCTAACTCTTTGACAGAGAAATTCATGAGTGACTCTGCTCTGCAGAACAGTTGCCCGCCTTCTCCCTCTGGTAACCCCATAGCCTCCTCCTGCCTGTTTTGGTGCTGCCAATCCACCCCTCTCAGCACTGCAGCCTCACTCTGCATATCAGGTTCCCAGGTTGGGTCAGTGACTTCATCATCCACCACCTCATCTTCCACCCCCGCACCCTAGTACTTCTGGTTTTGTGACTTAACAACAACCTGACTTATCGGCAAGGCAACTGTGTTTCATCATCATCTTATGCAAAATTTGCCGTTCCCCACCGTCATCTACTTGTTACCATGGTTGGTCTAAGTTTTGTGCATCATGAAATACCATCTCCTCTTGTCCATTTTGGAACATGCAGGGTGAGAGGCAACTGTCAAGAAATAGTGAATGATATAAATAGCTCCTCGTAGTGTCCTTGTGTGGGACCACTGGTCTCCTGGGACACAACATGGTGGATAGAAGGAGGATCAGGGTGAGGATTAAGTGATCCAGACTCTTGGCTGGTGAGACTGGACCGAATGGAAGACTGTGTGGTGCTGGCAAGCATACTGGAAGCATTATTTGCTATCCAACCTACCACAATGGCACTGGTGTGGCTTCAGAAGTGGTGTCCTGTGCCTCCCTGCAAAGTGGGACAGAAATCTATGTGTCGTGGATGGGCATGCTGCTTGTGCTCCAGCAACAGGAACACGTCCACGTCCTCGCTATCTGCGTGAACCATCATCAGCACCTCCACTTCCCCTTACTTTACCACACACCTTACGCATTTTCTAATTGCTAGGTCTATGGAAACTAAACTTCCTTAATAATTGGATCTAATTTGTTTTAATTCAAACCACCGTAATTTCCCACAAAGCATGTTAAACTATATGGATAATAATAGTCAATTTTTGGAACCAAAAACTGTAGTCACCTGTAGCACGCCAAGCATTTTTTTTTATTTTAAACCACCCTAATTTCACACAAAGCAAGGTTTAACTGTATGGATGACAATACAGTCAATTTTCCCCCAAAAAATGTGGTCACCTGCAGCAGCTATATATTTAGCAACGGACTGCAAAGCCCTATGCCTTTCCCAGAGCCTGTATTCAGCCACTCTCCCTGCTCCAGCAGCTGTCCCTAGGCTAAATACAGAATGTATCACACAGATGCACAAGATTAGTCCTTAGAAGGACTTCTACTATGATGGTGCAGCAAAGTATCACCGCTAGAGGACTCTGATTCCTAAAACTGTGCAGACAGACCTGGACAACTGCTCTGCCTACAATCATAACTGTCCCTGAGCTGTGGTCCTGTTATAACCTCTGATGGGGTAATGCGACCAACCAGTAATGCCACTACCAAAATGGCTACAACATTAAAGTGACTGGCAAGCAATCCCCGCATGTTCATTGGCTGTCTACCAGGCACCAAACATGCAGGGCAGGGATTCGAGCATTCAATCTGAGCAGTTGGACAATGCTCAGTGAGTGTATAGCACATCTGAGCATCCAGATACTCGTGTGATACCCTATTACCACCGAGCACATTCATTCATCACTAGTTGTCCGGTCTAAATTGATACAATAAGTCTGTAGTCATTCTGTGTAACTGCACACTTTTGAATCCCTGAATCACTGTGAGGTGCAAGGATTCACCAGTTTCTGAGCCGGGAACGGCGGTGACGTATGCGATATGCGTTGGTGACATTCATAAGCCTGCAGTCGCACAGAGTGACAGATTATTATCTGCTAGATGTCATAGTTGCAAGGCATTATGGGAGGCAACTCAAAATTAATTAATTGTCCCACTCTCTGATGATTCTGCAGTGTTGGGCATGGTGCCAGGCAAGTTTTTGTTATGCCAATCTTGAATCAAATCTCAAATCGTACGAATTTCCGTGAAACTGCGAATATCAAGAAATTCGACACACACTCAATCCTCCATGGATCAATCTGCTCATCTCTAGAACCAGTAAAAACTACAGTATATAAAGCAAAAAATAAGTCCTCATACAGATGACAGAAAGTTGTATAACTTATGACTCTCAAAATATGGCAAAAAAATATATACACTGCTCAAAAAAAATAAAGGGAACACTTAAACAAGAGAATATAACTCCAAGTATATCAAACGTCTGTTAAATCAAACTGTCCACTTAGGAAGCAACACTGATTGACAATCAATTTCACATGCTGTTGTGCAAATGGAATAGACAACAGATGGAAATTATTGGCAATAATCAAGACACACTCAATAAAGGAGTGGTTCTGCAGGTGGGGACCACAGACCACATCTCAGTACCAATGCTTTCTGGCTGATGTTTTGGTCACTGTTAAATGTTGGTTGTGCTTTCACACTCATGGTAGCATGAGATGGACTCTAAAACCCACACAAGTGGCTCAGGTAGTGCAGCTCATCCATGATGGCACTTCAATGCGAGCTGTGGCAAGAAGGTTCACTATGTCTGTCAGCGTAGTGTCCAGAGGCTGGAGGCGCTACCAGAGACAGGCCAGTACACCAGGAAACTTGGAGTGGCCAGTAGGAGGGCAACAACCCAGCAGCAGGACCGCTACCTCCACCTTTGTGCAAAGAGGAACAGGAGGAGCACTGCCAGAGCCCTGCAAAATGACCTCCAGCAGGCCACAAATGTGCATGTGTCTGCACAAACGGTTAAAAACTGACTCCATGAGGATGGTCTGAGGGCCCGACGTCCACAGATGGGGTTGTGCTCACAGCCCAACACCGTGCAGGATGCTTGGCATTTGCCACAGAACACCAGGATTGGCAAATTTGCCACTGGCGCCCTGTGCTCTTCACAGATGAAAGCAGGTTCACACTGACAACATGTGACAGACGTGACAGAGTCTGGAGACGCTGTGGAGAGCGATCTGCTGCCTGCAATGTCCTTCAGCATGACAGGTTTGGCAGTGGGTCAGTAATGGTATGGGATGGCATTTCTTTGGATGGCCGCAACTCCAATCCTCAAGTCCCACCAACAGGTCATGTTTTCAGGATTTCTTTTGTATTGCACAGGTGATACTCCAGTCCTCAAGGCCCACCAACAGGTTATGTTTACAGGATTTCCTTAGTATTGCCCAGGTGATAATTGCATCACCTGTGCAATACAAAGGAAATCATGAAAACATGACCTGTTGGTGGGCCTTGAGGACTGGAGTTGGGGAACACTGCTTTAGATAAGCCCCCGATGTAACCTGAAAGATAAGAAAAACAAGTTAGATTATACTCACCCAGGGGCGATCCGGTGCGGTCCAGGTCCGAAGGGTGTTGCAGGTCTGGGTCCGGCGCCTCCCATCTTCATGCAGCGACGTCATCTTTCTTGCTTCAGTCGCGGCTCCTGCGCAGGTGTCGGGAAAGGTCAGAGAGGCCCGGCGCCTGTGCACTGTAGTACTTTGCAAATCAGGGCAAATCAGTACGCCTGTGCAGGAGCCGCGACAGAAGCAAGGAATAGGACGTCATCGCATGAAGATGGGAGGCGCCGGACCTGGACCTGCGACGCCCATCGGACCGGACCACCCCCCAGGTGAGTATAATCTAAAGGGCCCGTCTCACATAGCGATATCGCTACCGAGATCGGTGCTGAGTCACTAGTTTTGTGACGCAGCACCGAGCTCACCAGTGATATCGCTGTGTGTGACATTCAGCGACGATCAGCCCCCCTGCCGGGTATCGCTGATCGTCGTAGAAATGTCAGGACATTTTTTTGATCGCTGGTCTCCCGCTGACAGGCACGCATCGCTGCGTGTGACAGGCGGGAGACCAGCGATCCGCTGGTAACCAAGGTACACAGCGGGTTGCCAGGCGCGGGGCTGTGCCTGGAAACCCGATGTGTACCTTGGTTACCAGCTCCCTGCATCAGGGCGCTGGTATCCAACGTACACTGTGGGTAACTAAGCGATGTTACCCGCAGTGTCGCTGTCCCAGATCGCTGCCTGAGCTGCCTGTTTGGCAGCTCAGCAGCGATCATGTAGCGATACACCAGCGATCCTGACAAGTGCATATCGTTGTCGGGATCGCTGGTGTATCGTTATGTGAGACCCAGCCTTAACTTGTTTTTCTTATCTTTCTGGTTACATCAGGGGCTTATCTACAGCATTATAGAATGCTTTAGATAAGCCACTAAAGGAGGTGGCCGCAGCTTATATGCGAAAAATAAGGTGACAGGTTCCTAGATGAAACTATATAAATTTGCTATCGTCATATGTGTACTGATACACAATAGTAAAGTCAATAGTTTATTAATGCATCACAACAAATAGCGTAAATTTAATAATGCAAAAAAGTGGCATCATTGCAGTTTTGTTTATATTCATTTCCATAAAAAACTATTAAATGTTTGCTAAAATGTTATAGGTAGCCCTAAATGATGTCACTGATAAATACAACTCCGCAAAAAACACAAAAACAAGCCCTAATACATATATGTCAAAGAAAAGAAAACTGGAGCTTGTTCACTTTAAATGTAAGTAATGGAGAGATATGAATTTTAATGACTTCAATGAGAATGCAGTATATGTAAACATATGACTCCAGCTATAAATGTTCTATACTAAAACCTGTTGTATATAAAAGTCTTCTTAAAAGACAAGGGATTCTGCAAAAACAAAAAAATAAACTGGGCTAAAATAGAGATAATGGAGCAGAAATATATCAGGGATAAATGGGAGTAGCTGAGATTTCGGTGGCTACTCCTGACTCAGAAGATTAACCACTTAGTGACCACCAATACATCTTTTTACATACCTCACATATCAGATAATAGCATCACCGAACTGGTGAAAATGCAGCAGCTGTCAACTGTACACTCTAACTCACACCTTGCTGCATCAGCCTTCATTGGTTTTGGCACCAACCATGGCTTTTTAACCCCTTAGATGCTGCTGTCAATGGTGACTATGGCATCTAAATGGTTAGCAGAGTATGGGGGCTCCCTCTTTAACCCCATTTGCACCCTGAGATCTTGGTCTATCCTAACAAAATCTATACTATCAACATAAAAGGATATTTTAAAAATGGTGCTGATGTAAAGCAGATGGCGCGCCCACCAGGGCCAGGAGAGTTACTCGGTACCGGGCCGGTTCTTAAGGGGATGTGTCACGGCAGCAGTGACCCGGTCCGTGCCCCTGTGCGTCCAATAAAAATTATGACAAGGGAAAATAAAGTTTGTGACGCCACCTGTGGTATTCTGCAAATAAGGTGTTAGCCGACGCTGCAGATTCAGTCCACTGGGGTAGTTGTTGATGCAGCAGAGTTGGTACAGCTCTCCACAGGCAGAGCTATTCCCCAGGACAGTTGTATGTGTAAGATGATGATGATGATTGTTGTAGTTGTAGTGCAGGGCTGAGGCGACACAGAAAATAAACAGGAGGACACAGCAGTGTGCAGTCTTCACAGGTTTTACTCACAGTTCTGATGTTACAATCCCCAGCTGGGGTGCTGTGTCCTCAGGGTCTGTGGTCCAGTCAGTTCTCAGGTAGCTTGGGGTGCACGTTGCCAGGGCTCCCTTAGATGTTTCTTTCCTGGCCGTCTTACTACGCTGGCTACTGCCTCTCCTGCCCTGCATCTTCACACACAGTGTCCTGAGCCAGTAAACTCCGATCTTGTCGGGCGACGTTTCATTTACTGAAAAGGCAGACATATAGGATTCCTATATGTCTGCCTTTTCAGCAAATGTGTTGGATGTGGCTGCAGCACATGCAGATACTGCAGCCTCCGGTTTCCTAGTGGAGTCCTTAGTTTCTCCACTAGTTTTGGGGCCGGTCCCCTAACTGCGACCTGGTCCCTCCACTGACCATGCCAGTAAATACGGGCCCCACGGATGGATTCCTCACTATCCATGCCCCTAGGACCCCTTCTGTCCTCCTGTGAGCTTCCTTCTGTCTCTCCCTCTCAATTTTCTCTCCTGCTTTCTCATTCACTCCTTCTCCTCTGGTCTCCTCAGACTAACTAACTTCTTCCCACTTATTAAGCTCCTCTCCTTTTCTACCTTCCCCACCCACTCCCCAATACCCTTTCCTACCCAGCCTGGGATGAGGCCATCCTCCCAAAGGGTACACCCAGATGCCCCTACTGAACTGGTGTGTGCTGGGTGTGAGTGTTAGAGCCCTGGGCAGTGCCCCCCCTTACCTGAGAGTGGGATACCACACCTCTGGATGATGTGCAGTGCCTCTGTGGCAACTGGACCCCAGGGGCGCCACACAGACATGAGGGAAATGTTATTTAATTACTATTTTATGTGGTGTGACTGTCTGGATTCATACTTTGAGAATTACTAATTTTTAGAATTGTTTGATACATTTCTGATATTTTTAGAAATAAACGCAGAAAATATTGACATAAATTTACCATTAACATAAAGTACAATATGTCACGAAAAAACAACCTCAAAATCAATGAGACTTGTTGAAGCATTCTAGAGTTATTGCCACATAAAGTGACACTGGTCAGATTGAAAAAATTTGGCCCGGTCACTAAGGGGTTAAATGACTAAAACACAGATGTTATATCAAAGTAACTTTCCTAACTAATAACTACTTGTGATGTCACAGCTCTTATGACATCATAGTTGCTTACCTTGGTAAAACTAGGTTAATGTTATTATTATGCTTTTGCTTATATATTATTATGCTTTTAAAAAAACAACTTATTTCACAGCACTTTACATACATTATCATCAGTGTCCCCAATGGGGCTCATAATCTAAATTCCCAATCAGTATGTCTTTGGAGTGTGGGAGGAAACTGGAGAACCTGGAGGAAGTCCACACAAACATGGGAAGAACATACAAAATCCTTGCAGATGTTGTCCTTGGTGGGATTTGAACCCAGGGCTCCAGCGCTGTAGTGCTAACCACTGAGCCACCATGCTGCCCTTACAGCATGTTACCTGACAAACTTACTTGTGATCATAGAATCATAGAATGTTAGAGTTGGAAGGGATCTCAAAGGTAATCATGTCCAACTCCCTGCTCAATGCAGGGTTCACTAAACCTTCTCAGATGGATGATGTAGAAATGGTTTACTTTAAGTCACTATTAAGGTCTCAGAAGCTCACCTGACTAAAACTCACTTGTAATGTCATAAAAACGTCCCTGAAAAACATATGTATGATGTCACAGCTGCTTACCCATTTGTGAAGTATCATCGGCAGGAGTGGACACACCATTATTTCAACTTATGCAGACACACAGGGGCCCAATAAATAAAAGGGCCACATTCACTTACAAAGCAGCAAGCAGGTTCTGCCAAGAAGACACATGTATTGGATTGCAAAGAGACCTACAGTATATATTATTCTTGCACAGGGTCTGTGTCCACCCCTGAACAACGGCGTACTTGAATGAAACTCACAATGTAACAGCAGATCACCTAATGGAAGATAATGGAAACACACTTTTCATTTTATCTCATGCAAGAAAATTATTTGTGCACCATGATTTGCATTCGGTAAACTGATGCCATGGGGAGTCAATTTTTAGGATACTGTATTAGTAACTTGATGCTTAAAATGTAGAAAATTGTAAACTAATTTTTTTTTTTTCAGTTCGCTAAAAGAAGACACAAGAAAAACACATGAAGCTATAGTCACCAAAATAGAAAAAGTGTGATCTTTGATACATAATGAAATTGTACAACTAATATAGGTACACAAACAACAACTTAATAGCCTCTTCCCATTACCATCAGTTCTCCAAACCATAAGGACAAATTCTAGAGGGCATCTGATATGCAAATTGCCTCTTAAGAGGAAAAGAGGACTTGAACTCTTTAGCGCCACCTATTGGAAGTAGCGATCGTACAAGTCACAATCAACCCTTTAACGAGTCTTGTAATGTGACTTAGGATAAAAGCCAAATCAGTATCTCAATTTGCAGACACGGTGTTTTGGACTATTGGTCCTCGTCAGTGCAAAGTATGAGATATGATTTGGCTAGCTGAGATGCTCTGGACTTAGACCTAGAGGGCATCTGGTATTTTAGCTTGTAAGGTAAGAGCAGGGCCATATTTGGTGTTCATGCTGCCCTAGGCACTCTAAGTCGTGACGCCCCCTACAGATAAGCCAGACAGGAATGCCCATATCTTTAGATATTACCGTAGTTAAAGTCCCCCATATACACCAGACTAATGTTGGCCAAACTCACCGGTATCACCTGGTTCAGCTGATAGTCTAAGGGACAAGTGTATGAGAAATCATCTGGGTTTCATCCAGAAAACTTGGACAATTTTCTAATTTTCGTCTGATTTTAATCTATGCGCCATCCGTGTGTCCATTTTTTATGTCCGTGTGCGATCCGCTTTTATACAACTACTTTAAAACATGTCCATGATCACATACAGTTTCCTAGGTTTGCATGTGGGATCAGATTTTTTTCTCGCACCCAAAGACTTCAATGTGTGAGTCTCATCCGAGACTCTGTAGAAAGTAGTGCCTGCTGACATTTTATTCTCATGGACAGTCGGAGCGAAAAAAAAATCGTTCAACTGAACAGCCCTAATGCATAACATTGATCAATGCACTGTCCGTGTGCAATCTGATCACAAATCAAGACCACAAAAATCTGTAAGTGCTGGTCGGCATGAGCCTCAAGGCCACATTCACACATCCATTGTGAGAGATAAAAAAAAGAGAAACAGACCAATGGTTCCTCAGGTGTCGTCCTAGTTGTACCTATTTGCTTCTGTGTGTGGAGGAGTCCATGCTTCCAAGACAATAAAAACCATTGGAAAATCACGATTTTACTCAAGTTTATCAATAAGCAACAAATCCTTGA
>VIAB01020450.1:22428-49861 GCA_009801035.1 Oophaga pumilio | reverse complement strand
GAGGACTCTCAACTTTAAATATTTTTCATTGTAATTCAGTGTTTAATTTTCTGTGTCCTTAACCCCTTCACGACATTTGACGTTCATGTACGTCATATGTTGTGTACCTACCTTTCCCACACATGACAACTGATTTAATCAGCCATTATGTACCTTTAACAGCCGCAGACAGAGCAGTGCTCTACCTGCTGTGTTTAATCTGCTAAATCCCGCTGTCAATCTCTTACTACTGGATTTAACACGTAGCAGCAGAAAGCGCATACATCCTGCCCATCAGCTTGCCTATCACGTGATTGAGGGGCATCGATGGGTTGTCATAACAGCGGGGGACTGCTGATGATGGGTTTTGCTTCCAGGTGCACCACAAGCCGTAGGTTTACACTTTCTGCACCGACCTGGCACCCCAGCCTCAGCATCTCCCGTGACATACTTCCTGTCCGACCATTCTCCTGACATCAAATCCTCTGCCATTTTGGCGAACTGGCCTTTTATACCAGGGGACTGCGTTATCAAGATCACCTGACCCAGTGTTCCATCTAAACTCATCCCTCCTGAAACTATCACTCTTGAGGTTGATTCCATAGGGTCACGTTTGAACAGTAGATGGCAGTCCTCATACGCAAATGCCGTACAGTTCTGGGGATTCTTATCCTTTATGTCACACCCTCTTACACATATTCACGATATATCCACCATCTGGGAGAATAGGGTCCGCTGACTAATGATTCTTCAACAAGGTGACTGCATCCAGCGAAGACTCAATGGAAAAGCGACTGTTAATATGTCGTCTGTCTCTGCATGGAAACTATAGAAAGAACCGAGTAAGACCAACATTTGTGGCAAAGTTTAGAAGGAACGTGGCTACTATATTTAATAGTAAATGTATTTTGCCAAAAAGGTCCTGTTGACTTCTCAATAAAACTGTAACTTGTAAGTACAGGTCTTTTGTTACAGTAGATACAGTTCATGCACTTTACTTCTGCTCCACACATTATCTTCACGTTATCTGAGTAAAGACACAGTTTTTCTTCTGCTATTTGAGGGCATAAGAACACTGTGCCATTATCCAGAGGAAATGAACCTGGCTACTCACTGCTGATTCCATCTTTACGGTGTATTTGACTTCTCTTCTTGTGTGAAGAGTAGAAATGCAACGAATGTTGGGAATCTCATGAATCATCTTGTTAGAAGGAAAAAAAAAGGCATGTAGACTTCAGCATCTGCCAAACTGGAAGTTATATAGTAAATGAAGCTCACTATCAATTCAAGTAAATCCTAGAAGGACGCAAGTGAGGTCAGTAACACAATGGATCTATTATACCGCAAATATTACTCAGAATTTAGGAAATGAAAGAAAAAAATAATTTGGAAAAATAATGTAATTCACCAATCAAAATACAACTGTACAGAGCATTTCACTCTAAAAATAAAATAATTTGTCACCAAATAAACTCATGTGGCCAGGCCTGCCGTTAGTGCAGCAGAGGTAGTTCTGCTGTTAGGAGACTAGGCAAGTGTGTCCTAGGAGGGACCCACCCCAGTATCACTGGCCATAAAGTAGCCATAACATGGGAAGTCTGTTGAAATGTTTACACAGTTAAGGGTTAACCCATTTTTTTTTACTCTGCAGCTATTAATCTTTTCCAGGACCATTTACAGTTTCTTATGCTTCAGCACTGTAATGTATCCATAAAAATTGGATAAAGTACTTATGGTCCTTATGGCATGCAATTTTTTTCTCAAACTGTTCGATATCGGAGTCAATTTGCAACATGCTTCGTTTTTATTCTCATGCCAAATACAGCTGAGAATCTGCCTCATTGAATAACATTGGTTCGAGTGCAATACGAATTTTTATCACTTTGCACTCGGCATATTTATATGAGCGAACCCTAAAAGGCTAAAATATAAACAGAAAAATGTATTTTTTCCTGTTTCTCTAAATACAAAGATTGCCATTTTAATTTTACAAAGCAACAATATATGTCTTGTGCAACAAATGCACAACACACAATTACCTTGTATCACGCAGCCTTTATTACATGCACTGAACAAGACTTTACCAGACCCCTCACAATCACTAATAACAAAAATATAAATCCTAAAATAAATTCCTAACACACTGAGGCCACCAACTCTGAAACCTTAAACAGACGCCTCAGGCATCAAGTCACAATTATTGCAGAGGTAATTAGCATTAACTGCAGTTTATACATTAATTGCGTAAAAAAGAATATGGAAACTGGTCGCGGAGCGGTATGTTCTTTGCATATATTAAGGAACATGGTGTGAAGAGAGGATTACAAGCAAACTGTAATCTACTGGTTATAGTCAGAGAAAAAGTAAGGATAAAAAGTTTAAAATAAAGCAGTTTATCCCACCAAAATAGTAATAGCCATCCACTGCGACAAGGTGTACCCAATCGTGACCCCCTTTTTGAGCTAGGTATTTCATCTACATAGTCGGGGCCTTGTCTTGCTCTGCCCTTAGGCTGTGGTTCCACGATCCGGAACCACAGCGCTTTGGACGGAGCGGAAAGTCCGCTCCGCCCAAAGCTCGCCCCCTACTGAACGCGCGGTCAATCCGGATGTGTTCATGGAACACATCCGGAATGACCGCAGGCTACACAGGCCTGTGTTATATAGCTCATGCTGCGGTCTAAAAAGACGCGCAGTATCTCCGTTAACGCAGGTCTGCCGCCTGCGTGTTTTTAAGCATAGTGGAGACGGGAATTCTTGAAATCCCCTCCACTATGCTGTAACATCTGGACGCTGCGTGTTTGACGCTGCGCCAGCGCACAGCGTCAAACACGCAGCAATTACTGAAGAATTCTGGATCGTGGAAACACACCCTTATTCACATTGAGGTCAGCTGACACAGTGTAAGGTTTTAATACTAGAGACAGGATAGGACCGTCCCGATTGGGTACACCTTGTTGCGGTGGGATGGCTTGTACGCTTTTTTTCATCAAAATAGTGTTAACTAAGTACCTTATATCATTTACATGTACTATTACTATTTACTTGCTATACTATGCTCATTTTGTTCTTTTCTTGGATTTTGTCTGTGAAATGGTCACAGTGTAAACGTGGTCTTACACATTGTACTTATACCAATTTATGCTGTTCAATTCTTTGGTTTTAAAGTAACTCATTAGTAATTCTATTTACCCTAAATATTACGTCTTTGGCTTGTAAAAATTGCTCCAAAGTGCTGGTCAGTAGAGTTCGGAATGGGATTTATTATTGCATTTGCTCCTGTTTTTTGTTGACTTTTTGTCATTTTTTTTTTGTTTGCACTTAATTCATTTTTTTCCATTTGCACCTTTTTTGAAGTCTATTTTACATGTGTTTGCTTGTTTTGTTTTCTTTTTTAGCTTGCTACTGTGCCTAGAGTTTGGGAGTTGCAGATGTTTCTTCCTGATTCATCAATTGTGTCTTTTTAAAAAGCGGCAAAATTTGCCCCAAAAATACTCCTAATTCCCCCTCAATTCAGTTTACAGTTTTAATTTTTGCACAATTTTTGCAACATTTTGAAAAACAAGTGATTTTTTTTGTGCTAAAAAGTCACAACAACAGTTTAAGGCAGGAGCCCCAATTCATTAAGACCAGCGATTGTCTCACGAGTTTTGATGAGGAAGCATTTTAGAGTCAGATGCTTCTGATTCATTAAGAGGCACACGGCTCTTGATGAATCAGGGAGTCTGAGAAGTGGCGTGCATCCCATGTGCCTTGCCAGAAATCTTATTCCAGTTCCTGAATGAAGTAACATTTCTGTATAAGGCTCGCCAGTCGCCACAGCTTGTTGTCATCTAGATGAGCTGTGGCATCATGCCCATGCTGCATCCCCTTCCCACCCCACTTCCACTCATTTTGTCAGAGCTGGGAGAAGCTAGCTGAAAATGCCAAAAGTCACAACATTTTTGTGAATACTATTTATATGTGTATAAGTACATTGAAAAAGTATTCATATCCCATGAATTTTTCCATCTTTTTTCAAGTTGCACCCACAAACTGTAATGCGTTTTATTCGGATTTTATGTGATTTACTAACAAGTAGTAAGTATTTGTGAAGTGTAAAGGAAATTATTATTTTCTAAATATTTTAAAAATATAAATCTGCAAATTGTGATGTGCATTTGTATTCAGCCCCCCTGAGTTAACACTTTGTTGGACCACATATCACAACAATTTCTGCTGAAAGTCTTTTGGAGTCTGTCTCTACCAGTTTTGCACATCTTAAAGTTTTGCTCATTGTTTGCTAAGTAGCTCTAGCTCAGTGAGATTGGTGGAGACCGTCTGTGACAGGAGCGGACATCCCACGGTGCAGCCAATGCGGATGCACCGGGGCCCGTAGGTGGAGGTTGACCCCTGCAGGGCAGCTAACATTGAGGGCAATCTGGCCGTTTTTTCTGTCCCTGAGGCTCCGGGGACCCCTGGCCAGATTGCCCTCATGTGCAGCGGGCAGGGAGCGATCGCTGCAGCTACGCTGCCAGCAGGAGAAAATGGCAGGGGAGTGGAGCTGCAGGGATCCGTCCTGCTTCCTGTCCATGCTTCCAGTGCAGCTGGATGACATAAGCATTCAGCGCGCTTCTGTGTCAGACAGAAAGCTGCCGTCAATGAAGATGTTGTGGCTGCAGGGAACTTGCGGAGAGGTGCGTATTGCTATGTGTGTGTTGGAGAGGGCAATGATGGGGGTGATATAGAGGGCAATGATGGGGGTGTGTATATGTTGGAGACGGCAATGATGGGGATGGTGGGGGAGAAGGCAATGATGGAGGTTGTGGAAAGAGCAATGATGGGGTGGTGAGGGAGAAAGCAATGGTATAGATGGTGGAAAGGGCAATGATGGGGTGGTGGGGGAGAAGGCAATGATGGTGGTGGTGGAAAGGACAATGATGGGGTGGTGGGGGAGAAGGCAGTGATGACGGTGGTGGAGAGGACAATGATGGGGTGGAGAGGGAGAACAATGATGGAGGTGGTGGAGGGTAATGATGGAGGTTAAGGGGGAGGGCAATGATGGGTATGGTGGAGAGGGCAATGATGGGAGTGGTGGAGAGGGCAATGATGTGGGTGGTGGAGAGGGCAATGATTGAGGTAGGGTAGAAGGCAATGACGGGAGTGGTGGAGAGGGCAATGATTGGAGTGGTGGAGAGGGCAATGATGGAGGTGTTGGAGAGGGCAATGATGGAGGTGATGGGGAGGGCATTGATTGGGGTGGTGGAGAGGGCAATGATGGAGGTGGTGGAGAGCGCAATGATGAGGTGGTGGAGAAGGCAATGATTGGAGTGGTGGAGAGGGCAATGATGGGAGTGGTGGAGAGGCCAATGATGGGTGGTGGAGAGGACAATGATAGGGGTGGTGGAGAGGACAATGATGGGGTGGTGGAGAAGACAATATTGGAGGTGATGGAGAGGACAATGATGGAGGTGGGGAGAGGACAATGATGGAGGTTGGGAAGAGGACAAAGATGGGATGGGTTGAGGAGGACAATGAGCGATGTGGGGTTTGGGATGGGAGGAAGGTGGACTTATAATGGACTTATGAACAGGGGGAGGTGGAGGAAGACGTTAGCTATGGATGTAAAATGAATTGGATGGTGGAGGAGGGTGCTAAGGCCCTGATAGTGTCCTCCCCATCTCACAATTCATTGTGATGCAATCGAGGACTTAAAATTTATTGTGGATTGGGAGAGGAAGTGATAAGGTGCATAGAACACTTTATAATGACCTGAAAGGTGGGAGAAGATGCTGTCAGGGACTTGTAATGAAATGGGAGGTGGCGGAGTATGCTCAGTACTTGATAGCCTCTTCTTCCACTTCCAAGTACATTGTGATGCTATGATAGCATTGCTATCAAGTTACTTATAATGAATGATGGGGACGCAGGACAGGGACTAAGGCTATGTGCACACGGTCAGAATTTCCAGGAGAAAACGTGTTGGCAGGAAGAAAGCTGTATAAAATACATTTATTTTTTTCCACATTTTTGCCAAGCTTTTAATTATGTATTTTTGCCCATTAGTACGGGTGAAATAAGCTGCTAGAAATGATATTATGCAGATTTTAATCTGCTGCAAATTTGCAATGAAAAAATAAGCAGCATGTGCATGAGACTTCAGGGATCTCATTCACTTTTCCTGTACTGCAAAACCTTGCAGATTTTCTATGTGCACATAACCTTACAGGTAATTGGGGAGAGTCTCAGACTGAATAATTTTTATTATTGGGAGTCAGAGATTGCAGTTAAAGGAGGACACAGTGCGGCTTATCATTTTATATTTTTAATGGTACGTGGCTAATAGCATATTAATGGTAGGGTACATATCTGTATTCAAGGGGAGAAACATGTATGTATACAATGTATGTGAGCTTGATATTTTCAGGGCTGTGAAGACCATCGTGGCAAGATGAGTCGTGGCTGGGAGATGTTGACATGAAGGTCTGACCAGATGGAGAGGAAACAGGAGAATGAGATCCGTCATGGTCAGAGAATGTTCTGTTCTGATCCAATTTTGAGGATCAGAATAGGACATGCTCAATGAGTCTGTAAAAGCGGGCAGCACACCAACACAGCACACAGATACAGGGATGTATGTTATGAATGTGCTAGAGATGGTTTCTGAGCAGAGACTCCCTCTGGTGGTTACAGACAGTACTGAACCTTTCAGCGAGGAGTGGCAATCTGGGATCACTGACTGGTCTGATATAAGTTAGGTTCCCTCCCATGATGGTTGCCGGTGATCAATTGTTCTTGTCTCAATTGTGGTTCCTGGTTCATTTGGAAGTTTGCTGGAGTCTTGCCTGCATCTCCTGCTTTCAGATAGGATATTTTTTGCTTTTCTTTTTGTGCTTGCTTTTTGCATTGTTTTCTGCACTTTTATAGAGGTCAGCCGGGTCCCCTCCTGGGGCCTGAGCTCCTCACAGTTTATCTGCAGCCACTGTTATTTGCTCATTTGCTTTCTCCTGTTTTTTCAGTGGCTGCAGCTTGGTTTTTGTTCACACTGAGATCTGATCTAGTGGGTGGCGAGATCGTGTGATCTCAGTATTTTTGTAATCAGAATTGTTGGATTTTTGTAGGGTTTTCTGGGTTGCAGAAAGTAATCTCTCCTGTCCTATCCTATTTAGTCAGCTTGTGGCCCCAGCGTTTGCTCAGTCTATTTTCTGCCTATGTTTGTATTTTCATCTTGTCTAACCGCCATTATATGTTTGGGGGCTTCCTATTTTCTTTGGGGATCTGCTCCGGGGCAGATAGCTTTCATCTTTCTGCCTTTAGGTGTAGTTATCTCTCAGGCTGTGACGAGGCGTCTAGGATCAACGTAAGAACGCTCCACGGCTACCTCTAGTTGTGTCGTTAGTTTAGGAATCTGCAACCCATCAGTTACCAACATCTCAGGTGTTCGGCTGCCCTGCTGTTGTTCTTGTCCTCCTCAGCTACCAAAACACAACAGATGTAGCCTTATTATGTATAGCACAGTCCCTTAGTATTTAGTGTACTCACTTATTATGTATAGCACAATCCATTAGTATATAGTGTATTCATTTATTATGCATAGCACAGTTCCTTAATAAATAGTGTACTCACTTATTATGTTTAGCACAGTCCCTTAGTATATATTCTACTCACTTATTATGTATAACACAGTCCCTTAGTATATAGTGTACTCGTTTATTATGTATAGCACAGTCCATTAGTATATAGTGTACTCACTTATTATGTATAACACTGTCCTTAATTACATAGTTTCCTCTTTTATTATGTATCTCACCGTTCCTTATTACGTACCATCCTCTATAGTTATATACGGTGAAGTCTCCTATTGTATAGTTTCCTCTACTGTTATGTACAGCACTGTCTCTTACATAGTTTATTCTTGTTATTTTCGTTACTCACAACGCCCTCTTTTATTACATAGTCCCCTCTCTTGTTAGATATAAAATGACAACTGATAGAGCAGTCGCTGACCAGACAACCAGTCCATCAACTCCTCCAATAGAAAAAAAGCTTTCCCATGCTCCATCAGCTGTCATTGCATTATACATCTAACAAGACAGGACGGTATGTAATAAATACATGGCTCTATATAATCCGATATGTAAGGGACGGTTCTGTACATAACAAGAAGGGGCACTGTGTAATAAGGGACGGCAATACACATAATAAAGGAGACTAGGTAATATATACATGTAAGTGTGTGTGTGGCTCTATAACAGGCAGCATGGTGGCTCAGTGGATAGCACTACAGCTAGGTTCGAATCCCACCAAGGACAACATCTGCAAGGAGTTTGTATGTTCTCCCCGTGTTTGCATGGGTTTCCTCCGGGTACTCAGGTTTCCTCCCACATTCCCAAAACATACAGATAGGGAATCTAGATTGTGAGCCCCTTCGGGGACATCGACGATAATGTGTGCAAAATGTGTGTAAAAAAAATAAAGATTATTATTATTATACTGTATATGTAGCTTTGTCATCATAAAGGGAGGGGGGCCGACACACATTTCATGCACAGGGGCCCCAAGCTGTCAGTGTCCACCCTTGGTCTGTGAACAGCAATTTTCATGCCTTGCCACAGATTCTCAATGTGATTTAAGTCTGGAAGGTGCCTGGGTCATTCAAATACATGAATATGCTTTGATCTAAATGATCTATTGTAGCTCTGTCAGTATGTTTAGAGTCGCTGTCCTGCTAGAAGGTGAATCTACAACTCAGTCTCAGTCTTTTGAAGCCTCTAACAGGTTTCCCTCCAGGATTTAGCTCCATCCATTTTCCCATCAAATCTGACCAGCTTCACTGTCACTGTTGAAGAAAAGCATCCCCACAGCATGATGCTGCCACCACCATGTTTGATGGTGGGGATGGTGTTTTCAGGGTAACATGCAGTTTTCCACCCCAAAAGTTCTACTTTTGTCTCATATGAAATGAGCACCTTCTTCCACATGATAGCTGCGTCCTCTATAAAGCTTTTTGAAAACTCTATATGGAACGTTTTATGACTTGCATTCAAAAATGGTTTTCATCTTGCCACTTTTCCATAAAGGCCAGAATTGTGGAGTATGTGACTAAGACCATGTTTACACATTCAGTATTTGGTCAATATTTTTCATCAGTATCTGTAAGCCAAAATCAGGAGAGGAACAATCAGAGCAAAAGTATAACAGAAACAAGTCACCACTGCTGTATTTTTCACCCGCTTCTGGTTTTAGCTTACAAATACTGATGTAAAATACTGACCAAATACTGAACATGTGAATGTGCCTAATACTTGTACCGTGGACAGATTCTCCCACCTGAGCAGTAGATCTCTGCAGGTCCTTCAGAGTGACCATGGGCTTCTTGGCTGCGTATCTCTTAAGTGCTGTCCTAACCTGGTGTTAAGCCCGCGTTCACGGCCGCCCATGGTACTCACCTGGCCGCCTCTGCCCCCCCGACGCGCAGCTGGGCTGGTCCCGCGTAGCGTCTTGCCGGTGTTTCCTGGTCCTCAGAGTCCCCGCCGTCCACGCATACGCCGTGGGTGTTGGCCGCGCGCTCCTTCCTTACTTATGCAGCAGAGGGGTCGTGACCCAATAGTACCGCCTTGTCATGTCAGTGGTCACCGGGTATATCAGGCTGCCACCTATAATAGGAGTCGCCTGATTATCTTTATTGCAAGCTCGGTTGCCAGCCATTCTGCTGGCACTCTGCTATTATATCCTCAGGTCCCTGTTTTGCATTCCTGTACTCCTGCACTTATCCTGCTCTGACCTTGCTCTCTCCTAGGTGCAGTCTCACGGTGGTTCTTGGATTTTCCCCTGCCTCCCTGACCTCGGGTCCCCGGATCCTGTCCTGACTTTACTTTCCCTCACTCCTGACCCTGCATCCCTGCCAGCTCCAAGTCCTTTACCCTGGTCCTCTATGCCCTCTGCCACCTCTCGGTCCTACGCTTTTCCTGTCTTGTCCCCTACGAGCTTCCCTTTGGTAGCAGCTGTCGTTTTACTAAAACTTTGGGCCTGCTCCTGACACTCTCTGTATAAGGGGTGTTCTCACTAGGTCAGCTAGCTCAGGGGGTCTGGTATCTCGACCCAGAGGGTCCATCCTAGGTGGCAGTACAGAGGCGTGACAGTATAATCAGGCCATGGACCCTGCTGGTGCCTCTCCTGCTGCTCAAAAGAAGTTGGCATTCTTGTGCGAAAATCAAAGACGTATTATGTCTTTTATGAAGACCATGGAATCCCGTATATCCTCCTTACAGGCCTCTGTAAACGCTACTCAGCTGGCAAGTCTCCAACAGGAACTTGCTCAGCAACGAGACACAGAGGCCTGTATACTAAGTTACATGGCCTCAGTGGATGATCGCTTGTTTTCCCTTCAGGCCGCTGCTACGGCCTCGGCGCAGACCCTGTCTCATGACCCCGATTCTGTACCTCACCCTCCACTTCGCCTTGGATAGCCGCCTCGGTATGATGGCGATGCCAAACTTTGCCGAGGTTTTTTGAATCAGTGTCGTCTTCACTTCGAATTGTCACTGCAGCAATACCCCACCAATCGGGCTAAGGTGGCGTTTGTGGTCTACCATTTAGAGGGGGAGACTCTGGCATGGGTTAATCCACTATGGGAGCGTGATGATCCCATAGTTTTGCATCTGTCTACCTTTCTGGAGACCTTTCGTAGAATGTTCGACAAACCTGGTCGTCTGGCTTCTACAACAGAGTCTCTCTTCAATCCCCACCAGGGGTCTCTTACCGTTGGCCAATATGCCATTCGCTTCAGCACCTTGTCCTCTGAGTTTGGGTGGAATAACGATGCATTGGTCGGAATATTCTGGCGAGGTTTGCTGGGCAGAATTAAGAATTAGCTTGCGGGTCGGGATACTCCAACCTCCCTTGAGGATCTTATTTCCCTTGCTACTCATTTTCAGGAGCGTTCCCGTGAATCTGCATGGCAGAGAAGACTCGCTCGATCGTCCCCTTCCTTCCGTAGACCACTTACTCCGCGACACATGGTGTCTTCTTCGGCTTCTGCACCAGAACCAATGCAGGTGGATCGGCTCAAGATGGCTGAACAACGCAGGCAAGAGAGACTTGCTCAAGGCCTCTGCTTCTATTTTGGGAGCGCTTCCCACTTGCTTCGTGCCTGTCCTGAGCGTCCGGGAAACTCCTCCACCTAGGACAGATAAGAGAGGCCTCCCTAGTTGCTTGTGATTCCTCTCTACCCCTAACCCTGTTAGTCCAATTGATCGTGGGTCCCAAACGCTACTCTGAGGTGGCCTACATGGATTCGGGCACGGCAGGGAACTTTATTAGAAAGGAAGAGGTTAATAAGTATCAGATTCCAGTCAAACTTCTGAAGAATCCTGGGTTGATCGCGTCGGTGGATGGCAGACCCCTTCAGGAGACCGTTACTATGGTTACAGTGTGTGATGCCGGTGTGTCTGTACCTTGTTTCCCTGGCGTTACTTTGCATGTCTCTGCTTTAACCCTTTGCTCCTTTCCCCCTAACCAGCTGGGATACTGTTGTCTGTTACCTGTATGGATGCTGCTCAGTTCCCGGCTCTGCTGCGTAGCCATACATGTGTTGTGATGTCTCTGCTCCGCTGCATGACCATCAGCATGTGCGGTCCCTGGCTGCCGCTGTGGAAGCTATCCGCGGGTTGCGAGGTCCTCTGCAGCTGATGCATGACTTTCCACGTGTGTCCAGGCTTGCAGCCGCTGCCAGGTGCCTTAAGCCGCAGAGCCTGTGCCGACCGCACCTTCCCTGATTTTATTAGGGCTGTGTGTGTGATTAATTGCTCTCCCCAGCCTATTGCTGAGGAGCAGCTCCTATATAAAGTTCCTCTTTCCTGTTGGGCTTTGCCAGAGCTTCGCATTGAGTTCCTGAACATAGCCATGTGTGTTGATGTGTTCAGCTCCTGCTCTGATTGCGATCAGTTCTGGGAGAGCTGATGCCCTTTGTCCTGTCTTTCTGCTTTCTCTGGGGGCAGAGTACCCAGATCCATTTCTGTTTGTGTCCTGTTTTTCCGCCTGCTCTGGGGGCAGAGTACCCAGATCGCCTTTCCTGAAGGCTGCATATCCAGGCCCGTTCCTGTTGTGTCTTGTTTCCTGAATCCCTGATCCTGGACCTGTTCCTGTACCAGACCCTGTCTGAACTGTGTCCTCTGTGTTATGATCCTGAAGTCCCTCCGTGTCTGGAACCATAAACCCAGTGACTGTTAGTTTTCTGTAACTGGTGACCTGTGACCCAACCGGGGTTTGTCTGTTAAAGATGGAGTCCGGTGTTTATGCTGAGCATCTACTATGCTGTGCTCAGCTTGCTATGTGGTGCTAGCTCCGTCCGGCCCCAGTCCAACCTGGCGGTGCTGATCATGTGCCTGTGTACCGATGTCCTGCCGGTGTCTCTGATGTCCTACCGGTGTCCCTGATGTCCTGCCTGTGTTCCTGATATCCTGCCTGTGTCCTTATGTCCTGCCTGTGTCATGATGTCCACCCTGTGTCTTGATGTCCTGCCTGTGTCCAAATGTCCTGATGTCCAGCCTGTGTCCAGATGTCCTGCCTATGTCCTGACTGTGTCCTGATGTCTTGATTGTCCACCCTGTGCCCTGATGTCCAGCCTGTGTCTAGATATCCTGATGTCCAGCTTGTGTCCTGATGTCCAGCCTGTGTCCTGATGTCTTGCCTGTGTCCCGATGTCCTGCCGGTTCCCCGTGGTCCACCCTGTGAAGACGTCTGTCCTGGGTCAGTGTCTGATGTTCTCCTGCTGAGCCTGTGCTATGCCTGAGGCCTGAGAGAGAGGCCGTCCTAGTATGCCCGTGCCAGATGACGCTGGACTGCATCAACTCATGATGATTCCTGCCATCGTCTGACCTCTGTCTTGGGTCCGTGTCTGATGTTCTCCTGCTGAGCCTGTGCTATGCTTGAGGCCTGAGAGAGAGGCCTTCCTAGTATGCCCGTGCCAGATAACCCTGGACTGCATCAACTCGTGATGACCCCTGCCATTGTCTGAAGTCTGTCCGAGGTCAGTCTCTGATGTTCTCCTGCTGAGCCTGTGCTACGCCTGAGGCCTGAAGAGAGGCCGCCCTAGTATGCCCGTGTCAGGTAACCCTGGACTGCATCAACCCGTGATGTCCTCCTGCCTTCGTATGTTATCTTGAGACGTGTACCCTTCCCTGATGTGCGGAATTGGGAGCCTGGCATTATGCTCTGTTTATGTACTGTGTTTGTCTTCAAGTAAACTTTATGTTTCTTCGTACCTGAAGTTGTGCAGTGTTGTCTAGTCCTGCAGGTCACCATCTTGCCCACATGCTCAGCTGCCACAGACCCCGGTCGCTGAACTCGCCTAGTCCGGGCAGGCCCGGGTCCTCCTATGCGGTCCATTGGGTCCACATTCCCTTACCATCTGGGATGCACGCTCCACGTCGTCGTGGTCTGGCGGCGTGGGAGCATTGGCTAGCTAGGTAAGCTATGCCATGTCCCGACGCCCCGAAACTATGTAAGCGTAACACAGAGGAGGTAGAGATGCAGGTGGGAGCCCTGCATCAGGAGAAAATAGCTTTCTACGTACTGTCTGGTCTATTGCACCCGTTCCTTCTTGGTCTCTCTTGGCTAAAGGTGCACGAACCAGTCCTAGATTGGCATGCCGGTAGCATACTCCGCTGGGGTCAGTCTTGTCAGGAACGGTGCTTGTTGTCTGTCCACCCAGTAGGGTTCTCACGGTCTTCTTCTGCTTCCGCCGGATTATCATCTGCCTATTGGTCTTTCGCGGATGTCTTCAACAAGAAGAAAGCAGAGACCCTTCCTCCGCACCGACCGTATGACTGCCCGATTGAGCTCTTTCCTGGTTCTACTCCCCCTAGGGGCAGAATCTACCAGCTTTCTCCTGCGGAGACCCAAGCTATGTCAGAATACGTCCAGGAGAATATGGCTAGGGGCTTTATTCGGAAGTCCTCCTCACCCGTAGGTGCAGGATTCTTCTTCGTTAAAAAAAAGGATGGCTCTCTTCGTCCCTGTATAGATTATAGGGGTCTGAACAACATCACGATCAAGAACAAATATCCTCTGCAGCTTATACTGGAGCTCTCTGATCGGTTGAAGGGAGCGCGGATCTTCACCAAACTTGACCTTCGTGGGGCCTATAACTTGGTCTGCATTCGCGCCGGGGATGAGGGGAAGACCGCATTTATTACGCGAGATGGTCATTACAAATATTTGGTGTGCCCTTCAGCCTCTGTAACGCTCCCGCATTGTTTCAAGAATTTGTTAACAACGTCTTCCGGGATCTCCTATATTCCTGCGCTGTGGTGTACTTGGACGACATTCTTGTTTTCTCTCCGGACCTGCCTTCTCATAGATGGAACGTTTGTCAAATGTTGCTACAGGTGAGAGAGAATTGTCTTTATGCCAAATTCGAGAAATGTATCTTTGAGCAGACTCCTTGCCATTTTTGGGGTACATCATCTCTGATTCCAGCTTAAGAATGGATCCCGAAAAGGTGTCTGCCATCCTCGACTGGCCGCGACCCCTCGGGGTTAGGGCCATCCAACAATTTCTTGGCTTCGCAAATTACTACAGGCAGTTCATTCCTCATTTCTCCTCATTATTAACCGAAAAAGAGTTAATCCCAATGTCTGGACTGAGGAGGCTGAAAACGCCTTCCTGACTCTGAAACAAGCTTTTGCATCTGCCCCCGTGCTGCATCGTCCTGAGGCTAGCAGACCATTCATCCTGGAGGTGAATTCCTCCTCCATGGGAGCCGGAGCAGTACTTTCTCAAAGGTCTTCTTCCAGTAGGATAGTCACTTGTGGGTTTTTCTCCAAAGTGTTCTCTTCACCCGAACGCAACTATTCCATCGGAGACAGAGAACTACTGGCCATTAAGTTGGCTTTAGAGGAATGGCGTTACCTACTCGAAGGAGCAGTACACCCTTTCATAATTTTCACCGATCACAAAAATTTGGCTTACTTTCAGTCTGCTCAGAGACTAAACCTCCGTTAGGCCCGGTGGTCTCTGTATTTTGCTCGTTTTGACTTTGAGCTCCACTTCCGGCCAGTCAATAAGAATATCAAGGCTATTGCGTTATCAAGGTTCTTCCAGCCGGATGATGTAGAAGAGAATCCCACACATATTATCGAGCCTTCCAAGATCATCACCGTGGCTCCCTGAATCTTGCTACCCTACCACCGGGTAAAACCTTTGTGCCGGAGAACAGCAGAAAAAGGGTGTTGTTCTGGGTTCATTCCTCTAAACTTGCTGGCCATGCTGGAACTAAGAAAACTCTCTCTCTTATCTCTCGCCACTATTGGTGGCGTTCTCTTCATCAAGACAGTAAAGATTTTACAGCCTCTTGCCCATCTTGCGCCAAGAACAAAGTTCCTAGACAGCTACCCTCCGGGCTCCTGCACCCTTTTCCTGTGCCATCGGTTCCTTGGCAGCATATCGCCATGGATTTCATCACTGACCTTCCTTGCTCCTCGGATTGTACAGTCGTTCTAGTGGTCGTGGACCGTTTCTCTAAAATGGCTCACTTTATTCCATTACCTGGCCTACCCTCTGCTCCTGAGTTGGCAAGGATTTTCATTCGCCACATTTTCAAGATTCATGGATTCCCGCAACACATTGTGTCCGACCGAGGAGTCCAGTTCACTTCCCGCTTCTGGAGAGCGCTCTGCAAACTTATGTGACCATAGACTTCTCCTCTGGATATCATCCCCAGACCAACGGTCAAGTGGAACGGATTAACCAGATCCTCACTTCTTATCTTCGACATTTTTCTAATGCTCATCAGGACGATTGGGTCAGTCTTCTCTCCTGGGCAGAATTTGCATATAACAATCATCCCAGCGAGTCTTCCTCCAAATCTCCTTTTTTAATCGTCTTTGGGCAACATCCTGGGATGCCCCTCCCGGTCTCTCCTCTCTTGGGTGTACCAGCAGCTGACTCCCTGTCCATAGAATTTTCTAAAATTTGGGAGGAGACTAAGGGAGCGCTTGAAAAAGCTTGTATCAGGATAAAGAGACACTCCTCCGTATCATCCTGGCGATCAGGTGTGTCTCTCATCCAAATATATCAGACTTCGAATTCCTTCTTTTAAATTGGGTCCTCGCTGCATCAGTCCTTTTGAGATCCTGGGCCAAATTAATGATGTTGCTTACAGGTTAAAGATACCTGCCTCGCTCCGTATTCCCAATACTTTTCACGTGTCCATCCTTAAACCCGTGGTACTTAACCGTTTTCATTCATCTCCTTGCTATTCCCCTCAACCTGTTGGCACCGAAAATATCTTTGAGGTGAAGGAGGTGCTTGCTATTAAGAAAGTTAGCGGTAGAACTTTCTTTTTGATCGATTGGCAAGGTTTTGGTCCTGAGGAGAGGTCGTTGGAACCTCGGGAGAACATCAATGCCCCTTGTATTTTAGGGAGGTTCCTTTCCAGCCTTAAAAAGGGGGGAGGTAAAGGGTTGTACTGTTATGGCCACGGCCGCCCATGGTACTCATCTGGCCGCCTCTGCTCCATGGCGTGCTGCTGGGCTGGTCCCACATCGCGTCTCGCCGGTGCTTCCTGGTCCTCGGGAGTCCCGCCGTCCACTCATGCACCGTGGACGTCGGCCGCGTACTCCTTCCTTACTTAAGCAGCAGAGGGGGTCGTGACCCGGTAGCACCGCCCTGTCATGGCGGCAGTCAGCGGGTATATCAGGCTGCCCCCTACAATAGGAGTCGCCTGATTATCTTTATTGCGAGCTCGGTTGCCAGCCATTCTGCTGGTGCTCTGCTATTATATTCTCAGGTCCCTGTTTTGCATTCCTGTACTCCTGTGCTTATCCTGCTCTGACCTTGCTCTCTCCTAGGTGCAGTCTCCCGGTGGTTCCTGGCATTTCCTGGATTTTCCCCTGCCTCCCTGACCTCGGGTCCCCGGATCCTGTCCAGGCTTTACTTTCCCTCACTCCTGACCCTGCATCTCTGCCAGCTCCAAGTCCTTTACCCTGGTCCTCTGTGCCTTCTGCCACCTCTTGGTCCTATGTGTTTCCTGTCTTGTCCCCTACGAGCTCCCCTTTGGTACCAGCTGTCGCTTTATTAACCCCTTTGGGCCTGCTCCTGACGCTCCCTGTATAGGGGGTGGTCTCACTAGGTCAGCTCGCTCAGGGGGCTCTGGTATCTCGACCCAGAGGGTCCACTCTAGGTGGCGCTACAGAGACGTGACACTTGGGATGCCAGTTTAGGTGGACAGCCATGTCTTGGTAGGTTTGCAGTTGTGCCATACACCTTCCATTATTGGATTATGGATTGAACAGTGCTCCGTGATATGTTCAGAGATTGGGATATTTTTTTTTACAACCTAACCCTGCTTTACTCTTGTCCACAACGTTATCTTTGACCTGTCTGGTTTGTTCCATGCTTTTCATGATGCTGTTTGATCCCTAATGTTCTCAAACAAACCTCTGAGGCCTTCACAAAACATCTGTAGTTATACTGAGAATAAATTATACACAGGTGCACTCAGTTTACTAATTATGTGACTTTTGGAGGCAACAAGTCGCTAAAGATTTTATTTAGATTTATCAGACTACAGGACGTCTGAATACAAATGCACAACACAATTTTCTGATTTATGATTTTTAATAATTAGAAAACCATGCATCAGTTCCTTTACACTTCAGCTATAGTTGCTACTTTGTATTAATAAATCACATAAAATCCCAATAAAATACAGTTAAATTTATGGACGAAAAAATGTGGAATAGTTTATGGGGTATGAATACTTTAAGGCGCTGTATATATAAATATATATATATATATGGTATTACTGTTGGTACTCTAGTGTAGTGTTTTTATATTGTATCTTAATTTATTATATTGCATTTTTTTCATCTAAATAAACTATTTATATTAATATGAACTTAAATTGTCCTCAACATTCTGAGCAACACAGAAAAATTCCTTCAAAATATTTTCAACCAGATCAGGCCTTCAACCACGATGCATAACTTAATTTATGGAATGAATTTTTTTGTATTTACTTCCCAACAACTGTTTCAAATATAGAGCCTTCAATGCGCATGAACAAGATGTCCATTTCATACCATACATTAAAATAACCAGTAAGATAATGGATTGTGATAAACATCAGACGTGGGAGGAGAAGGCGCTCTGCCTGAACCGTTATGTGTAATCAAAACCCAAAATCGAGTCACTTACCACGTTGTACAATCCGATGCACCATCGTTCAAAGAGAATTTGTCCAGAAAATCCATTAACAAATGCGAACCAAAGCTGAAACATAAGAAAGAGGCATGATGTTACATTTTGGTACTTTACTAAATGTTTCCATCTATGAAAGAAAAGAGGAGGACAGGGGGTTCAGGTGAAATGAGGACCACCAGCTGGATGCAGCTGTGCAATTTTGCCAGAACATAAGTACTAATCTGGATTCAAAGGTGTTCTGTTAACACAACCTTTTTTAGTATATTTCAATTTTATACCTGATCTGTATTGGGTACCATGGCTTGGTTTCAGTTATAAATACAGTTCTACAATTTGGAAAAATGAGCAAGTGTAAGGAGGCTAATGGCCACGTAGTCGATGGGAGGTGTGTCACAGAGATGGCTGCTCTCTGTGATGTAACCCGGAGTATTTTCTTTAGTGCACGTAAGCACTAAGAGGTTTGTTTGGTGCACCTGGGACCGGGTCACGGGTACCTATGAGAGATGGGCGGGTCTGGCTACCCACATAGCTCACATCTGGATGTGGATACAGCCTATATAATGGAGGCTGCTGTTTGGCACATGGTCTGTGTGTTGCGAGGGAGAAGGCCACCTGTGTGTTTGGCTCCAGACCAAGCCTGAGAACTGGACACTAACCCAGCCTGTGTGCCCAAAGGCCTGGCGGAGCAGAGCCCTGCTATGGACATTTTGTGTTGTATTAGCCTGATCTAAAGGCTGTTTATTTTCTCTTTTGCTTCTAGATGAAATAAACCCCCCCACGAACTTTTAAAGGAAAAAGCCTCCTGTTTTCCTCCCGTCACATGCGAGTGAGTAAAACCACTACACAAGGTAGACCACATAGGTAATTTACACCAGATATAAGATGATTTACCTAGGTCCTGGTTGTGCCTTCTGTGGAGGATGTTCACTAGTTTATAGCTTTCAACATTAAAGTTTATTTTTTGGCTTTCAAATATTAATCACTGAGCATAGGCCATAGGCCTTGAGCTGCTTGAAGTGGCTTTCAAGCTTTTGCAAGCACTGCTGTCCTTTTCTGTATTTACAGCTCGTCAGCTGCCTGCACATCGGCTACTTAGTAGCAGTGGTGCAACGTTGCACTTTAAATGGTAAAGAAGAAATACCCTGCACCACAACTATTAAATGAACGGTATGAAAGTACTCGTATTGTGAATGTGTTAGAAATGAATTCTGAGCAGAAGCTCCCTCTGGTGGTTACAAACAGTACTGAACCATTCAATGAGGATTGGCAATCAGGAGTTACAGACTGGTCTTATATAAGGGAGGTTCCCTCCCATCATGGTTGCCGGTGATCAATTGTTCTTGTCTCAACTGTGGTTCCTGGTTCACTTGGAAGCTTGCTGAGTCTTGCCTGCATCTTCTGCTATCAGATAAGATATTTTCTGCTTTTATTTTTGTGCTTGCTTTTTGCATTGTTCCCTGCACTTCTGTGGAGGTCAGCCAGGTCCCCTCCGGGGGCTTGTGCTCCTCTCAGTTTATCTGAGCCACTGTTATTTGTTCATTTGCCTTTTCCAGTTTTTTCAGTGGCTGCGGCTTAGTTTTATGACATCAGAGAACTAATTTAGGTGGTAGAGGTCGTGTGATCTCAGGTGTTTTTGCAATTAGTAGAGTTGGTATTTTTTAGGGTTTTTTGGATTGCAGTAAGTGTCCTTCCTATCCTTTTCTGTCCAGGTAGATTGGGCCCCAACGTTTGCTCATACTATTTTCTGTCTGTGTCTGTATTTCCTCTTGTCTAACCGCCATTACATGTTTGGGGGCTTCCTATGTTCTTTGGGGATCTGCTCCGGGGCAGATAGCTTTCCTCTTTCTATCTTTAGGTGTAGTTAACCTCTCAGGCTGTGACGAGGCGTCTAGGATCAATGTAGGAATGCTCCACGGCTGCCTTTAGTTGTGGTGGTTAGTCAGGGTACTGCAATCCAGTAGATTCCAACCTCTCTGGTGTATTGCCGTTTTTGCCTGCTCTCCTCAGCTACCAAATCATAACATACTCGTATCAAGATCCAAAGGCCCTTTCAAAGGACCACCACCGATCTAATATTGATGGCCTTATCTTATTATGGAAAACACTTTTATGAATGTGCTTTAAGTTTCTCACCCTGGGTCTTCATGTCCACCTGAACATCTTTCTCTCCCCTTGTTTGCAGGGTGTTGCGGCCACCCCTCTAGCTCCTCAGAAGATATGAGAAACCCCTTGATGTCCTTTTAGGGAGTCAGGTCCAGAGTGGTGTTTTTAGTTGAGCGACTAGGGATTGACTTGTCTGTACATGGACCAGTTGGGTGTAGGTGCGGCTTCTCTCTATAGTAATTCATCTTTACTCCCTTCACCCATGTGTTAGTGTGCTATGTGCAAAACACCATCTATATGGGCACGCAGGACATAGGAAGCTGAAGAAAATTATATTTTAATATCAGCGATCCGATGTCATATTCCAGAAAAATTCACATTTTTCTTAATACAGTGACAAGCAAACAGGAAACAAAGCTTTGAATGTTTGACTTTCAGGCTCTATATCTCAACATCCACTGCTGCTTTGAACATGAGTCTACCATCATTCTATAGACAATCATCTTGGTTATCATATACATAAATTTGACTTACAACTATTTAGCATATGATTAGTTATAATGTTATGCAGATTCTTGTCCTGTCACAGCATTGTTCAGGTTTTGCTCCTGGTGGTGGAAAAATCTTTTTCTTACTGTATACTACAAAATACAACCTGTTCTCACATTCCCTAACAGCTCAGTGTGCTATTAGGTTGATTCCCAAGCGAAAGGTCACTGGTTTGAATCTAGGAGCAGCCATGAAGATTTCCCAAGAAAAGAGAATCCAGCTCATCTATCGGCCAAGAAAATTGCCAAACTGCATCATGTGAGTGCCATGACAGTTGGAGGAATACAAAATTAAGCCCATCCATCCATTCAAAACCCAAGAGGTGGAGATCCAGACAAAATATCAGAGTCAACTAGTCGGCTCATCGCAAGGTCTATCAGTTCTAGTGCGATGTCCATGTAAACACACGTTACACAAGTCTGGAATGGTGGCTCGAAAAAAGGTGAAGAAACCTTGACTTCAATAACATCACAAGTGTAGGTTCGAGTTTGCAAAAAAGTGTTCTGTAGAAGATTGGAAACAGGTGATTTGGATTGATGAGACGAAAGACAATAGACTGATTATCTATTGTCTATTTGTACTGATGAGTACAAATGGGTCAGAAAGAAACAAGGGAAAAGGGCGCTAACAGATCTAGAAATTGAAGGAACTGTCAAGTTCGGTGTAGGAAGCCTGATGATATGATATGGGGTTGTTTCACGGCGTTGGATACTTGACCAGGATTGATCCCCAGCAGTGTTGAAGGCCAATGTAAATTTAAATTTTTAAGAGCAAAATAGTAACAATGCAGTGAAATGAGAAGTATCTGCATAACTAATCATATGCTAAATGGTTGCAAGTCAAATCTTTGTATGAGATAGCCAAGATGATTGTCTATAAAATGATGGTAGTCTCAAGTTCGAAGCAGTAGTGGATGGTGAGATATGGGGTCTGCTCGTCACTGTAATGTAAATAAGATGTAAAGATCTAAGGGCGGGACAAAAATCTCCCTTAGAATCTGCCTCCAGAGATTATTATAAATGAAAGGTGTTATCCTGGTAATTCTTCCTTCCATTTATAATTTTCTGAGAGTAACTACAGCAAAGTGTATTCTGATTTGTAAGAAAGCATATAAACCTAATTCATAAAATTAAAAGAACACTAACAATGTAATATGCACAAAATATAAAGAAATATTCCAGTAATTCCTCCCTTAAAGCATATCCTTCACCAGATTTCACAGTTCATACTGCATAGGTTATTAGAATAGAATTCTAATAAAAATCCATGTCAGAATAGCTGTCAAATTCAACTACGTCTTGCTGTCGACTGCAACAAGGGGCATACGTATGAAAATAATATCTAACAAAGTACACTGTGACTCTGTCTGCATCATTATAGTCAATGGCCCATTCTGCACATACATCCGAATGTAAGGGGGTTCGAACGTAAGTCCCGATTGAGCCAGTGAACATAGGGGCAATCATGATGTGAACACAGCCTTAAAGGGATCCTGTCGCATGAAAAAACGCTATTAAAATGCAAATATGGAGTTAATCTGCAGGTTAATAGTGTTCTACTGCCGGAAGTTAGACCTCCGAAGCCGGGAGGAAATTAACCGGTAGCGTTCGGATTTCAGTAACTGGGATGGCGCCAGCTCTGGTTCAGTCACCACTTTGTGTGTAGAGAGGGGAATAAAATACGGTACATTTTCTCCCGGCAGCAGGGGTCTCAGTGCACGTTCCGGGCAGATTCAGAACACTATTAACTTGCAGATTAACCCCACATCTGTAAGTTAAGAGATTTTTTTCATCTGACAGGTTCCTTTTAAGCTCACCATACACATGAGATAGCTGATGAACAATGTTTTGGTCGATCATTCAGCCGGCAGACATTTTGTCCAACTCTCCCATACACAGTTGTGTGGACACTTCCAAGTGCTACTGTGTTCTCCATGTTATCTCAGAGAGAACAAATGGATTAGCAGTATGAATAGGATTCCCCATAAACTTTATATAGTTTGTCGAAGCGGTGAATATCAGCGTGTTCAGACAACATAAGTCTAATGTGTATGAGGGGCTTAAGAGAGCTCTGAGTCAAAGTGTATTCAGTCTCCACCCACTCAAGCTGACAACTGCAGCTAGTACCAAGCAGTGTGAGCTCTCAGCAGGGAGGAGGGACACTGAGGAGCAGTATATGACATCTATTATGAAATATTTTGACGGAGCTTCATTAAACTTTTTTGTTTTGATCCCTTTTGCCTCATATTACTATTTCAACTTTTCTATGTCTCAGTAGCTCAGCTATGTCCCCCTTCTTCCTCACGGTCCTGTCTGTGGCTCTAAGACAACTGGCTGCAGCACGGGCCTCCCACCTTTGGGACAAAAAAAAAGTTAAACCCTGGCCTTGTCTTAAATGTTTCAGTCGATGGAACAGATCAGCAGTAAATAAAATGACTTGTCCTGGTATTTTTCATAAACAGCTTGGGATGCTATAAAATAACTAAATAAGTCAAACTCGTGAACGATCTGCTGCCGCTTCTGAGACTTCTTGGGCTTTTGCCTGTCATGATCCCTCTGACATTAATATTTTGGACACACTACTCAGAGCTAGTGTCTAATATGCATACATTCTCGGTACAACCCTGCAGAATATGCTAGAACTGAAAAAATAAATTAATAGTAAAGCCTAATTCTAGCAGCAGTACTAATGAGTTGCTGTTCACATCCACATCGGAGGCTTCATTTTGAGTCTCTGTTGCACACTATAAACAATGCTACATGCATCTATTTTCTGTGTTAAAATGACGGACACCTTTCCGCAACCCGACATAAGTCAGCGTGGTCGGCTGGGCGCTGTTGGTGTCTATGGTGTGACAGATCCGGGACAGCATCGCGGCTTCCATTACGAGTCTATCAGAACTTTTCCTTTTTTACCTTTAATCTTTGCCTGTAATTTATGATGTTCCGTAAGGAAAAACCATATAATTTTATCAAACTTTCTGTAAAGGTCGTGCGGGGTAAATAAAGTTTAGGTGATTTGCTCAATCTGGTTTGCATTATGCACATTCTGTGTACATGTTCCAGGAGGTTACATTTTAATGACTGTGACACTGAATGTGTTCAGCGCCCGGCGTTTATTATTTCCTGAGCGTGTACCATGCACCGCTGCTATATGTGGGGCTCCGCTTTCATCGCTAATCACATAGATGAGCCGAGATCCTGACTTGAGCGGTAAACCCCGGTGGCTCTCAGGTTGTCGCTCACTTTCTCCGCCGGGCGGCCTATTTTTTTATTTTTCACTTCCAGCGCAGTTCCTAAACTGTAGCGTCTTATTAAGTTAGCGTCATGTGACTTTCTTCTTTTCTTACATCATAAAATCATTTTTCAGCAGAACCGCTGAATTAATTCTCCAGCATTTCCATAGTAGGGTCACTTTAGGTCTTGAATCGCTGTCCCCTCAGGATTTATTATAATGGAAAAGTGAGGAGCGAGCTTCCTTAACAAGTCTTTGCCCCTTAGTAAGAGAGAAAATCAATTTTATTCACCTTGGGTTTTCTGCTCGATAGAAGAAAAAAAAGAATAAAAAAATCCGAACAGTTTGACAATGTTTGGTGGGTAGAGAAACAGCAGGACTGTTAATTAGTGAAGTCTCGTGGCCCAACGAGCCATGGAGTCTGCGTATTCTCCAGCAGCTGTGTCCCGTGTCACGCTTTGCATAATCTGCCTGATGTCACTATTAAATGATCTCTACTTGGATTACGATGCAAAGCGCCAGTCACAGGGACAAAGTTATTCCTACCTTCCAGACAAGAAAAGGGAAAGTACTTGTGATGACTTCTGTCTGCCATGCGAAGTATCACAATGATTATTCAGAATACTCGGACCAAGCAAAAAAAGGGGCTAAAATACAGAAGGTTGCTATGTACAGTAAATGGAAAATATATTAATGCAAAATATGTTTAATACATTAGTACTCTATTGCCAGACTGTGAATGCTAGAAATGTAACTTGAAGCTTAGTTACCCCAATACAAAATTAATGAGGCAGGGGCTGAGACTTAGATTTCAGGGATGTCACTTATTCGGATGTTGTTTCCATACAATAAGTGTTCTATCACCAGGAGATTATCCTGCCTGGACTACAGCTCACATGAGCTCTGGTCGTACCACGCCCCCTCCTCTGATAAGCTGCTCACTGTCAATAAACAGTGTACACAGAAAGCTGTGGTGTGGGCGGTGTTAGCTTTCTGAGCTCTGCTACATCTAAAAATTCTGATTTTGTCACAACTGCTGCACCCAGTAAACTAAGTGATACATCGTTGGAAACAGGGTCTCTTTCCCTACATTATGCTGCTCTCAGGTAAGGTAGAAAAAACATGGTGACAGATTCACTTTAAAGATAAACTGTCTCTAGGTCAAAAGTGGACAGTTTTTAAGTCTGCCATTCAGTTCTAGAGATATGGTCCTTTTTATTTAGTGCTAATTCTTATCGTCTTTACCAAGGGGGCATGACTCAAAGATTCTTTGGGGGGTGTCTTTAGGCTCCTTGGTACAGACAATGAAAATTAGCCCATGTCTTTAGAACTGTATGGTGGATTAAAAAAAAGGCTGATTATTCAGGGGAGCAGAAGGAATAAAATAAGAGCAAACACTGGCCACTTGACAGGTTCTCTTTAGAAAATTTGCCAAATGGTGGAAATTTATTTTTAAAAGGGCTGAGACCAGGTAGACAGGTATAAAAAAAAATAAGATAATCGATACTCCACGTCCCTGACTCCCCTACAGCTTTCGTTCTCATGCTCCCATCGGTCCTCACTTACTGGTCTCTTTTCAACAAACCAGAAATGACAGGAAATGCTCAGCCAATCACAGGCTGGGTATTTCCTATTATTTCCTTATTCATGTCAAAATGGGACCAGGAAATAGAAACCAGCAAGGATCAGGTAAGCGGTCACATCTGTAACTGCAGGAGATCACTGAGAGTAAGTATTTCTCCTTTTTTTTCTAAATATCACTTTGAGCTTTTTTAGAAATAGTTTTTATCCACTGGACAACTTTTAAGTTACCGTACTCTACTTACGGTATATATCATCAAGACACCACCTGGAGTGCATGGAAGGCTGACAATTACTAACATGATCCTAGTAAAAAAAAAAGTCATGGTTAAAGAAAGAACTCCTATCAAAGTTCCTATACTCTTAATATCCTGCAGTTACCGTATTATATAGCGCTGTGCACTTACAATTGCTCATTTTGCCTTTCTACCCAGTTAATTCTTCTCTCTTCCATTAGGTCTATGATATAACATAGTAACAAGCAAGGCCGAAAAAAGCCATTTGTCCATCCAATTCAGCCGATATTCCATCAGAATAAATCCCCAGATCTACATCCTTCTAAAGAACCTAATAACTGTAAGATACAATATTATTACGCTCCAGGAAGACATCCAGGCCTCTCTTGAACCCCTCGACTAGGTTCGCCATCACAACCTCCTCAGGCATTGAATTCCAGATTCTCACTGCCCTAACAGTAAAGAATCCTCTTCTATGTTGGTGGAAAAACCTTCTCTCCTCAGGAAGCAGAGAATGCCCCCATGTGACCGTCACCTTCCTTGGCATAAACAGATCCTCGGAGAGATATTTGTATTGTCCCCTTATATATTTATACATGGTTATTAGATCGCCCCTCAGTCGTCTTTTTTCTAGACTAAATAATCCTAGTTTTGCTAATCTCTCTGGGTATTGTAGTTCCCCCATCCCCTTTATTAATTTATCATATATATTATTTACCTATCTTACGTGGTTAAAAAACAGACTGTATGTAGGTTCTATGTAGAAACAGGATGTCTCTTTTCCCAGCATGAGTCATCATTAGAACTACAATCCTACACTACAGCAAAGTCCCTGACAGGGGGAGGAGCGGAGCAGCTGGGATAGGAGTTGTAGAGAAGGTGGAGCTGCAGGAAGTTTGCAGTAATGTAGAATTACGCAGTGATTGCACTGCATGATTGATGTGAATGACCTTACATAGGAGAACTCATTTCACGATACTCGTTCTGTCTAAACAGGTTGACAGACAAATCCGAGCAAAGTTTATTTGTTATATGAAATGATCTTTTGGTTTGCCCAAATTCATCATTCTTGACAGCATTGTGCCAATGAATCAGGGTTTGTCAAGAAGAATGGCTGTCTACGCTCACTTAACCATCTACTACAGGTTTTTCAGTGGACACCCGAAGCATGGTAGGCCTGTACAGACAAGCTATGAAACCACGCTGATTGGCAAACAAGTGGTTAGTGTAAAAGGACCTTTGATTTGGTCAAACACTGGCAACTGGCAAGTGCAAAGTCTGACACTAGAAGTCCAATTTTAGCTGACGGCGCTATTACATGACTTCTCCCTTCTCTCCTGAATCAAGACATCCTTATTTCTTCAAATTCCAAGCAGATTATTAAAGCAGTTGCAAAACACAAAAACCTACTCTTTCGAGAACGGAATAAGCATGTTCAGGCATGTGAGATCTCTGTCACCGTCAACTGGACACATCTGATGCAGCAGGTCCTTCTCCCTCTGTCCCAGAAGGACGTCACTGCCGAATCTAAAGGTACTGCCACACTTAGCGATCTCGTTAGTGATC
>VIAB01020450.1:2100-19196 GCA_009801035.1 Oophaga pumilio | reverse complement strand
TTTAAACGAGAAGGTGTGTCCAAACTTTTGGTCTGTACTGTATCATCAAAAAGATCTAGGTTATTTGTGAACTATCCCATGAGAAATAGACCCTGGTGGCAAGTGACTCACTCTAAAGCTGGCCATACATATCAGACTAATGACATCCCAACCCACCGTTATTGTCAGGTTCGACTAATGGTCTAAGGTGTATGGGGTACCGGCAGACTAATGTTCGGGAGAAATGTCTATCAGGCATGTCCAATTTCTGACTGCCGATTGCATTGTTTTCTCAGAAATAAGCCGCAGGACGACGTGTCTGTCGGTAGTTTTATCATAGAGAACACAGTAGCGTTCGACTGAAAGAGCGCTCCTGTGTTCAGGGGAGTCGGCTGGAATGGCTGCCAGCTGAACAAGCTTTAAACTAGTATTAGTGCACCATTGTGTTAGAAACTGGGCTCATCACAGTATCCCCTAGTACTTTGGGTTAGTCAAGATATGGACTACTAGTACTTTGGGCTAGTCAAGCTATGTTTATGACTGTAAATATCTTATATACTTCCCCTTTAATGCGGTTGCTCTCAATGGGCCCAGGATACTTAAAAAATAAAAAAAAAATGTATATTAACCTGCCAGTCAAATACTGCCGGGACGGAGGCCATACAGTGACTCTGTAAACATCATTGAAGTGAATGGCTACTTCAGAGCTCTGTCGAGGTTTCTGTTGGAATACAGTTTTTCAAGGATTGCAACTGCAACCCCTAAGTTATGCTCCGCAAAGAGCACTATTGACATGTGAACCTAGTCTAATGGATTATCAGTTTCCCAATTAATAAAAATACAAAAAACAAGACATGATACATTTGGCACAAACAATGGTGTATGGCATATAAAGATTGCAGCTACAGTTAAGATCAAACGTCTGGAGAGACAAATGTTCTATGCCGCATAGTAGCAGCTACTGTGTAACATGGTGAGAACAATTAAAAAATATTAAAAGTAAACTAAATGAAAGGGAACCTGTCATTTCCAAAAAATGCTATTAACCTGCGGGTTAATAACATTCTAAAGCCGTGCGGCCGTCGCACTGAAAGCACGGCAACAAGAAGGAAATTAACTTTACTCCTCCCGGCTGCCATCCAGCTTTCAGTCATAGAGGAGGAGCCGACATGGCTTCAGTGACTGCTCAGTACACGGCTGTATCCATGGCCCAGACCTGACTGACAGCCACCTCTGCAGTGCATCAGTAGAGATCCAGCTGTCAGTCAGTGCTGAGGGATGGTTACAGCCATCACTCACTATATACTGTAGCAAAGCCAAGTAGAACAGGGTTAAATCCCAGCTCTGCAGGGTTTGATTAGAGGCACCTGCCTAGCTTTTTACTAGAACTAGGAAGTGCATTCACTGGGTGTCAGTCTACTGGATGAAGCAGAGTCGAGTGTGCTGGGGAACAAAGTAGTGTATTTTCTGTTGGGAGCTGCAGAGTACTGTCCTGGATTCCTGGATTACTACATGGGTGAAAGATCGTCATCTGTGTCTGGGAGGAGAGGTGAAGAGACCTCTTGGTGCTAGTTTCTCCGACAGGACTTGAGAGACACTTGGACATTTATAAAAAATATTCCTAAAAGCAAGTGAATTCTTACAATACTCAGAAATTAATGGAGATGCGGTTCATGAAAGTTAATTTTCTCCTGGAAGCTGGGCTTTCATTCAGTGGCTGCAAAGCTTTAGAATGCTAATAACCTGTAGATTGACCCTATATCCACAGGTTAATAGTATTTTGGGGACATGACACATTGTCATTAATAAATAAGTACCTAACAAAAAACTAAAACTAAAAACTATCCTACCACAAATTTCAATTCCATTGGTAAATAATTGTGGCTCTCCTTGTACGTTTACAAGCCCTGTTGACAAAAAGTGAACAGAACCTCTCTGGGGTACAAGCTGTAAGCAGTTACTTTTCCAGTAGCTGTTCTTCTTGTCCATCCCATAAAGAAGAATGCTTGCTTGACTGTATTCAAAACTCCCATACAAGTGAATGGACAGAGCTGCGCATGCAAAGCCATTGTGCTTTCACAGGAGATGCTGAACCAGTCAGAAATGGTGGCTATGGCATAAAAATCTAATATAATACTAACTCTTCAAAGGGATCAGGTCACCATAAAAATGTAGTCCAATTTCATGAGAGAAGGAAGAGCGGAGCAGATTGATATATTGTTCTATGGGAAAAGACTCAGCATAACCTATGTTTTAGTAATTTAAACCTTTGCTCTTTCTGGGACTTTCAGTCCAGTGGGCAGTTCTATCAGTGACTGACAGCTATCACAGTACTTATACAAAGAAAGCTTTCAGTCACTGATAGGACCGCCCACTGGAACGCAAGTCCCATAGAAAGCAAAGGTTTAAATGACTAAAACACAGGTTATACTGAGTCTTTTCTCACAGAACTCTTTTCTCACAGAATCAATCTGCTCAATTCTTCCTTCTCTACAACATTGAGCCTGGAAATTGGACTGGATTTTCATTGAGACCAGTTCCTTATAATGCTTCAAGGTGAGAATAAAGCTGGCCATACACATTAGATTGCAGTTGGCTGAATAATGCTTTGGTCAATCGTTCTGCTAACAGTCATCTCAGCTGACTCCCCCATACACAGTAACGCTCGCTAGTGTTCTCTATGAGAAAGTCTCTGATTGACAAATTGGCAGAAGACTTAGCTCCTGGAGAACAATGGGATCGGCAGATTGAAATCAGACATTTATCCCAACCATCAGTCGCCTGGTGCCCTCATACGTATTACACAGTCAACTGAACCCATAGATATCAGCAGGTTCAGCCAACAATAGTCTAATAAGTATGGGAGGTCTTAATTCTGAACAGCACTATTATACATGATAGCATAGAAGAGAACGGTAGAGAACTGTAGAGCCCCCATGTTCTGCCGCATAGGCGTGAATTTGGCTCTATAGTGTGCATGAGGCCTCACATCCATTACAATTTGGAAATAAAATTGCTATATATAAGTTTGCAGGGATTGGGTTAACTTCTTCTTGAAGTCATGTAAAGTTGAACATTCACACAGCCCTCTGTGCAGTAGTTGTATGCTTAGATTGGGATTAGATACCGCTATGTGTAATCAGGAAAGTGATTTCCAAAACACACAGAAGCTAATCCAATTTTGCCTCCAAAGCTATGACTCTAGCACTGCTCAACATCAGACCTGTGTAAGGGCAGTCTATATTTTACAGAGGGTGTCCAAACTATTCCCTCTACATTTGCAATATGATAATAGGATAGCATAAAGTGCAAACATCAATGCTTAATACCGTCTGTAGCCCATTGTTGCAGAAATCCCCTCTCTGGTTTTAATTAACCGAGCTAAAATAAAATTAGTCTTGGTGCATGTGTACGTAGCTCGGACATGGGTTAGTGAACACTTCATAGCATCTTAATGAGGGCTAAGACCAATGCCATTGTGAGCATCACTTTAAGAATGCCGGTGTTAATTTTCCATCTAGCCAGACCGTTACAGAATAAATTCCCTTCTGTCTCTTGTCTTATCCCAACAATGGTCTGAACAGCTTTGGTTTTTCACCATGATTACTCAGGCTATAGGCAGAGAACATGATCACGAGAGGCTCCTAAGAGGCAGAAGCTTTTATTGTAGATGACTAAGAAATTACCTTAAATTTTGGTGGGAAATATGACTATATTATTCAGCGATGCCTTAATCGCATCTCTACTAAGCCCACGCTGGAGTCCACTGCAAATCCCCTTCCTCCCCAAAGGAACAGGAGGAAAAATGTAATATAAGACGTAATAATTTCACGGTGAAAGGGTCACGCTGAGCAAAACCGACACATTTTCGTATTGTTGTTGTAGGTCTGCCAGTTCTTGGATAACTTTTTGCACCCCGATTTGGCTCCAAGAAAACTTTACTTTGTAGATTATAAATATAATCCATAATACAGTAAAAACCCCTAAGGACTAATACATCAATCTTATAACCCTAATGATGTTTTGCATTATTCAGCGCGGAGACCTTATATAAACTCACTACAAAATGGAAGAATGGGGATTATTAAAAGTGGCACTGAAATTCCTTTTGTCGTAACCGTATACCGCACTTTGATACCATATTTATTTTTGGATTACATGCTAAATTAAATTTGACCTTTTTTTGTCCTTTTGAAACTTAGGTAAATTAGAAAAAAAATAAAATTGAGAAATGCTTAAAAGGATTGTCTCATCTGAGACGACCCCTTTCAGTTGCCGCCATACCGGCAATCAGCAGAATCTTTACCCTAAGGGGATGTGAATCTTTTTCAGGTAAATTCCGTGTGAAAAAAACGATTAAAGATGCTAAAAAGAATTAACTGGAAGAATAGCAATAGCGCAATAGAGTCTTAACCGGTTAAAAGATAGGACGGGTGGGTGACAGAATTGCTCACCTGGCTCGGAAACACAGAAATCACTTAGAAAGGCTACTGCAAACTTTATCTGATCTGACAATTGATGGGTCAAATGACCCCCAAGGAGAACCTTTTTTTGCACCCAGTTTTTTCCAAAATTTGCCATCTATTTAAAGCTTCACATGATTTTTACTATCCACTGGTGGTTTTGTCCTGAGGAAGAAGGCGTATAGACTTCGAAAGGAGTCAACAGGTAAACTGGATCTTATCTGATCCTTCGTTGGCTCCATCCATGGTCCTTCATCAGAATGGGCAGTGCAGGATTATCCCATCTCCCCCCATCACATTGCATTAAAAGATGTTGTGAGCACATACCCTAAAAGAGGTTCTCATCTATGTTCAGGAGAGCACCATCCTCTGCCTCCAAGCCTTCTGGTTTCCGGTGGCGGTGTGATTTTGAATATTAATAGTTCAGACCAGCCGCATGGTGGAACTGACGGTCTAAACTGTTTGCTTTCTAATGCTGCAAGCAGAGGCGGCTTTGCTTTTGCAGCATTGGAGGATTGTGGTGACACTGATCTTGGCCAGATCCAGTGGTCCACTAGCTTCAGAGAAGAGCATGCAAGCAGCTCTAAAGCAAAGAGCTTACAAGCACATGCTCCTGACCTAGGAAACCAGACAGCTCTGATACACTGCAGCATTGGAGGCTGACCTAAGCAAGAGGTAAATTGAAAGTTGCTAATTTTCGCAAAACTTTGCAATTTTGCCAAATTAACAAGATGAGACAACCCCTTTAATTCTGCAAAGAGTTATAGACTTTCCCAATCACGAACTTTAGAGAAGTCACTGTATGAAAGTGGATATGCTGCTGGAAATATCTAAAGCAGAGTCAGAGGGAAAAAAGCCACTGGTGGCTAGGATGCAACAAACCAGAGAATAAAATGGTAGTGTAATTAGAAGCCGAACCAAGAAGTTTGACTGCAAATATCAGGCGACATGAAGAAGCAAGACATTACTTTACACCACCCTTGGCATTGTGCTTGGTGACGTAAGGCTGCATGCAGATGCTCAGACGTGGAAACTCATGTCTCAAAGCTCCAAATGGGGGCGCAGTTTTTGTGCTGCTGTAAATACCAGAGGAGGTTTGGAGTCTACAGTTATGGAGTCAGCAGAGCGTTGATGACTTTTATGCAATTTGCTCCTCAAACTCACAACTCAAATCTGTAACTTAACGTGGTCATCACTTCGGAGCTGAGTTGATGTGGTTGCTATAATACTATTTGGTGATGATGGAATATTTATAAGGAAAGAAATGGCATGAACGGACTTATTACCCTGGTGGCTCCTATTACAGGACAGCGCAAGTACCAATGAGCTCTTTACTTCAAGCCATTCTATCACGTTCGTAAAGGCAGACGGACTGACGAGGGGCCGGAGGTTATAAACCGGGGGCAATGGGGCGGAATGAAAAACCTGAATTCAATGATGAAGTGTTCTAATACTTTTATCCATGGAGTGTGTGAAAATGCCTAGTACCTTTGTTTTTAAAAGGGTTGGCAAGAATCTGGGAAAAAAAATAAAAAAATAAAACTACAACCTTCTCCAATCCCACATCAATGCGGCGATGATGATGCCAATACGTGACAGTAATCGCGGCTGTCATGTGTCATACTACTGGCATCACCGATCAGCTTTGCACCAATAGGATACAAGACAGACAAAAATAAGAAAAATCTACACATCCATGAGCATACTATTAAAACCTTTATAAAAGTAACCAATAAGCTTTAACTAAATTTGGGTACCAAAAGGAGTCATAGGACAACTCCAAATTTACCGCCAGTAAAGATACTTGATTAAATGGTTTTCCGCAGAAGATGAACACCAATGAGAAAAGTCTGAAACAAGTAATTGATCCCTATCAAGTGCTCGGACTGTCACTATGGAATCCTGCATATGTCTTCATATGTTTACCTACCCATCATTCTGAGACCTTATGGGTATAGATGAAATAGAAAGATTTTAATAAGTCCGGGCGTCTGGGCGATTAAAGTGTAACAGTAACTGCAGCTTGTGGTGTAGACTGGAGCGCCGTGGTTAGGAGCGGTGCGCAACAGCTGCAGGGTGCGTGACTACAGATGGTGACAGCTACATTTAAATATTTTTAATGACACAAGCCATTAATTCATTCTTAGGGGAAAACAGTTTTTTTAATCCTTTCTGTATTATTGAATTAAGGGGGTCAGAGTTACCCCAGCCTGGTCTTTATTACCCAGATGTATTGAGGGCTGGTAATAAATAATGATATCATTATCAGCAGTTTACATCTCATTATGTATGCTATCCACTGTGGTAATGTAAATGCAGATTTGGTTTTCAAGGAAATGGCAAATGCTATCAGAAAATGCATGAAATATACAGTGGCATGTAAAGGTTTAGGTACCCCTGGTCAAAATTAATGTTATTGTGAACAGTTAAGCAAGTTGACGATGAAATGATCTCTAAAAGGGCTAAAGTTAAAGATGACACATTTATTTGTATTTTAGGATATATATATATATATATAGTCATCTTTTACAATTTCAAAATGACAAAAAGGAAAATGGGCCAATGAAAAAGTTTGGGCAACATGCATGGTTAGTACCTAGAAGCACCCCTTTTGCAAATATCACAGCTTGTAAACGTTTTTTGTATCCAGACAAGAGTCTTTCAATTCTTGTTTTGATCGATTTTCATCCACTCTTCCTTGGAAAATTCTTCCAGTTCTGTGAAATTCCTGAATCGTTTTGCATGCACCGCTATTTTGAGATCTAGTCACAGATTTTCAATGATGTTCAAATCAGGGCACTGTGAGGGCCATTTTAAAACCTTCAGCTAGTGCCTTTTGAGGTAGTCTATTGTTCATTCTGACGTGTGTTTATGATCATTCTCCATTTCTAGAAACAGTCCTCTTTCTAGCTTCATTTTTTTTACTGATAGTGTTATGGTTGCATCAAGGATTTGTTGAAATTTCATTCAATCAATTCTTCCCTCTACCCGTGAAATGTTACCCATGCCCTCGGCTGCAACACAACCCCAAAGATTGATTCATCCCCCCCCTGCTTAATGGTTGGTGAGATGTTCTTTCCTGAAATTCTGTGCCTTTTTATCTCCACACATACCAGCATCAGGCTTGTTTAGATGTTTTATTGCATACTTCTGACTGAATTTTATGACAAGGATGCAGGAGAGGTTTTCTTCTAATGACTCTTCCATGAAGGCCATATTTGTGCAGATTTCTCAGAACAGTAGAGCAATGTACCACAACTCCAGAGCCTGCTAAATTTTTCTGAAGGTATTCTGCAATCAAGCAGGGGTTCTGATTTGACTCTCTTGCTATCCTATGAGCAGCTCTTACTGAAATATTACTTGGTCTACCAGACATTATCTTGACCTCCACTCTTCCGGTTAACTGCCATTTCTTAATTTCATTTCGAACTGAGGAAAAGGCAACTTGAAAATGATTTGCTATCTTCTCATAGCCTTCTCCCGTTTTGTGGGCCCTCTCTTTCCATGTACACAGGTCTCTTTCCATGTCAGAAAGCTGCAGTGGTGGATAGGGGTTACACAGAGCTCATGAGTATGGAGAACTACCTAGCAGCAGGTTTACTACTCCTCTGGTGATAATCTCCTGCTGATGATAAAACAGTCATTTTTTCAGAACTACAGCAAGTAGCCCAGTAAGTGACATCACTAGAATTAGGGTTTCTGCCCCTTCATTATGCTGCTGGTGACAGATTCCCTTTAACTACTAGACAAAATCTAGAGTTAAATGTGAATCAAATACCAGAGAAAACAAACAATGCTTTTACAATAAAAGTATGATGAGGGTGTAAGTTCTTGGGCTCAGTGCAAAAACTTTACATGGTCCAGACACCCAACTTTACATATATGTGATTACATTACATTATATAGGATCTAAATATAATATAAAAATCTAGACTTCAATTATACTTTGCATGAAGACATTACATTCTTTGAAATACATTGTCCAAACATCTTAGTAAGCTGAAGCATTAAGATTTTTCTTTACTGAAAAATAACCCCTATAGTATGATCCCTCCTCCACCAAACTTTACAGTTGGCAAAGTACAGTCAGGCAGATAACATTCTCCTGATGTTCACCAAACTCAGTCTCATCCTGCAAATTTCCAGGTAGTGAAGAACACAGAACTTGTTTCTTCAACTCCAGAGTCCAATGGCAGAGTTGGCATTGTGCTTGGTGATATAAGGCGTGCATTCAGCTATTTGCCAGAAGAAGTTTTGAGCTCTGCAGCTTTAGGGGTCATAGCTAACAACCACATTCATCTTTTCCAGACAGGCAGCTATATAGAATCAAGAAAACACAGAGAAGACGTTATCCGACAGGATTCACAGCAGCCGATCTGGGACACTGTTTGTGGGGTGCTGGAAAGGAAGGAGTGGGAATCAGCACAGTGAGATGGCCAGTGAAAGGAACACATTGAGAGGAGTCCTGGAAAGGTGTATCCCAATCTACCTGGGAGCTTGCTGAGCCCCTCACCTGGAGGACACTGTACCAAGCGGGCATCTGTGCTGCAGACAGAACTGTGAGTAAAGCCTTGGAAACTGCATCTGACTGTTCTCTCAAATTCTTCCTGCGGCACACACTCCACTCTGCTACATCCACCAGCACCATTACTCTCTCTACAACATCTCTCTGCCCTGAGACAACAAGCTCTGCCTGTGGAGAGCTATTCCAATTCTGCTGCATCACCACCAGTCTCAGAGGATCTGCACTGCAGCGCTGGTCACCTCTGACCAAAAACCACAGGTGGCGTCACGAACACGTCAATACAAATTCTTATCATCCCCTGTAAATATTCCCCTTTTACTGGATGCCCAGGGCCACGGACCGGGTCACTGCTGCCGTGACACATCCCTTTAAGACACCGACCCGGTACCGAGTATCCCACTGCCCTGGCGGGCGATCCACACCGGTGGCTCTTATTACAGGACCACACTGGTATCGGTGAGCTCTTTACCGCCAGCCATTCAAATGTAAATGCAGTTTGCATGGCGAGGGGCCGGATTTTAGGATAGGGCTACACGGTGACTTTTGCTGCAACACTTGTCACAATACCAATGTTCTCTAGGTGGCGCTACTCCATCAAAGCGCAATACAAGTGAAAAGGGTCACATTGCAACAGTGAGGGCACTGCGACTGTCACGGAAAATTGCAAAAATTCTGATGCGATTGGATTTCTTATGATTTGCTTTTCATGGTTGAAGACCCTCAGGGATTACAATTTGACCCTATTCACTTGTATGGCACTGAGATGAAGCTGCAACACCTAGCGGTAGCGTTACTTTGGTCGTGCGTCAGGTGTCTTGGTCAAAGTCTCTATGTAACCCCAGCATTTTACATCTGTGATAATAGGACTGAAGAAAAAAAAATGAATTCAATGATTCGGAGCTGCGTCCTAATACTTTTATCCCTACAATGTATGACTGAACACTTTGTGGACGATGCTACGGCCATTGTCAGTGCTACATAAGTAACAGATGAGAAATGACTCACGCTTTTTTCTAAATTTCCTCTCTTGTCAAAACTGAGTAGGGGGATTTTGTTCGTGGACCAGACATCTTTAAAACCCCACATCTGCTGTAATAATTCATTGCAAGTTGCTGATAGTAAAACATAACAGGTCCCTCCAACTCCCGAGGTTTAGAATTAGTTTTACTCCTGTCCTGCAGATATCTTTGAAATACAGAAAAATGAGCAGCATCCGGAGACATGACAGGACGGCTTTACTGCTGGCGAATGTGAAGGTGGCATTATATGAGTCAACTTTATCAGGAAAATGGTTGAAGCAAAAAATCTAAAGTGTCTCATCCGAGAACAGATGGTGCGGATTTCTCAGCAGCTGTGCACTTTAGTGAGTACAGAACACATGAGATGGAAAAGACAAATCCTTACATACAGTGTCCAGAGTTTGTGGAACAGACATGTAGATAGACTGAACGGCCAATGTAAAAAAGCAAAAATTATTCTTAAAGAAAGTCCACTACAATAGTGGGGTAAATACTGGTAAAAGTCATTTATGCTATTAAGGGTCCACATTGGTGTAAGAGCCAACTCTTATGTTAAAGAACATATAACTGTCTACTGGAAGCAGCTGGAAGGATCAAGAAAATTTCTCATAAGAGAAATTTTGTTTTGTAGCCCATCTTGTACAGTTTTACCCAAGGACCACATTAATGCAATAAAAGGGAATCTACCATGTCCTCTAATGCTACTACCCTGAAGATATAGGGTTAATCTGCAGGTTAACAGCTGTACAAAATGAGTTACTAAAGACCTGAGTAGTCTCGAAAGCTTGCAATTTGTTACCATCTTTTCAGTTAGCCATTAAAAGGTATCAACCACTGAGGACTCTCAACTCTAAATATTTTTCTTACTAAAAGTGCGGCACCCAGAAGAAGATAAACTTTATTTCTACCGCGAGCCGCCAGCTTTCAGTCATAGAGGTGTGTCCATTAAGGTTATAGTCACCACACAGTACATAGTGAGCATCAACTATAAACAAGCTCTGGCACTTTGATTGACAGTTCACTTAAAGGGAGCTGTCAGTCAAAGTTCCTTGGCGTGCTTACAGCCACCACTCACAATGCTGCTCCGTGCACAAAGCTGGTGGGTCAAGGGAGGAATAAAGTTCATTTTCTCCCAGTAGCTTCACTTTTAGTAAGGCAGTTGGACAGCATTGTAACACTATTAACTTGCAGATTGACCCTATATCTGCAGGTTAATAGTATTTGGGGACATGACAGGTTCCCTTTAAATTGTCACTGTATGTTAAGACAACTTTCACTTGATAGATAATGTGATACACAGATAATCTGCAAATTATTTTATTTAAAAATTAAGTTTTCATATGACCAAAAAAAATCCTCCAAAGTGCCAGTCACTAGATGTCTAACTTGCTGTTCACTGCCGGTTGTCAAGTGTAATCTGCCTCCAGCAGCAGCAACACCAAGACAGATTACAGTATGTGGGGACAGGTCTGCTCTTGCTCTCTGGTCTGCATAGAGGCAGATATTCAATACAGGTCAGGCAAGCATCTATAGTTCTGGCTGAATATTCTTAAATAAGAACTCACCCACTCAAAAGGATTGGATGGCAAAGTCAAGAGCATGAGTATCAGAATAGTTCAGGGACACAGACTTTAGAGACGGTCAAACCCGAACAGTAAAGTTCGGCATCTGTACCGAACAACTACTATTCGGGCACAGACACCGAACACGAACGTCACCAAAAAGTCTGTGTTACTCTTCAGGTTCGGCTGCCAGAACACCAGGTGTTTGTCGTGCTGTCATGTGCATGACAGTGCGGCAAACACCGCTTTTTCTAATTAAACCATACTTACGACCCAATTCCACCGAAACTCTTGATCTCCTGTAATAAAACTAAAATAAAAAAAAAAACAATATACCATACCTGTCTGTCGTTCTGTCCCACGCTGTAATCCATGTCTGAGTGATACACAGTTTTTAACCTGGATGGTGCCAAGATGCGACAGTCCAGGGTGAGAACCACTGGGGAATGAACTACTGCGAGCGGAGTCTCAGTGACTGGTGGTGACGTCATCGAGGTTACGCCCTGTCACTGAGGCTCCGTTCCCAGCCGGGCTGAACTGCGTTGACCTCGGTGAGATCCCCGCTAGCACAATGAGAAAAACTCACCGCTCCTGCTGTCACTGTAATTAGTGGCGGTAGCAGGTGTCGGAAGATGGGATCAGTAGTACAATCAGCTGACATCAGTGACTGGAGGTAAACTTTATACCTCCGATCACAGCTGAACGCTCACACTGTCTTTTGACAGCGTGGAAACCGCGGCTCTCTGACCGGCAGGGATGATTTCACCGCCGATCAGAACAGGTGTTTGCCGTGCTGTCATGCACATAAAACAAACACTGGATGTTCGAACCCCGAATAGGGTCTGGGTTCGGGTACTAGAACTTTTTGTAACTGTTTGGCCGAATCCGCCGGACCAGAATGTCCAAGTGTCCACCCATCTCTAATAGACTTCTATGTGAACCAAAACTTTTCTACAGAGTTTTTGTGAAATAACAAGTACCCAGTCAATGGTTATTTACATACCGGTAATCCATGGCACATGAATCTCAAATATGGAACTAGAGGATTGAGAAAAATCAGTATAATCTATCCTATGAAGGAAGGGGAGATATATTTCCTCAAACCATTGCGTCTAGATGAGAAGACATTACCTTACAGTGGTCATACTGCAGACCAAACTTGCAATCTAGAATTTATCTGTTCATACAAAACTGGCTGAAATGCAATTGATATATGTGAACGTATATAAGTGTATATGTATGTACATGGTAATGTGTTCTCTTAAGTTATTTTCATTTTCTGACCTCCAGGAAATAATACCTATTATGACTAACATCAGATCAGAAAGTTTGCTGCAAGCAATTTCTCTGCATTTCATATGAATGTTGCCAGGCCTGACGGAGGTTATTCTTCTACTCCCGAGACCCACAAACTGCACAACCACAATTACTTCTGCCAGGCCAGCCTAACCGCTCAACTGGGAAAAAAGGCAATGCAGAGACATATTACGCCAGCAATCAGTGCTGTTTTTAAGCATCCAGGAAAAAAAGAAGCAAATACAGACCGGGGAAACATTGACATTTCCGTATAATGTTTCTTTTTATTCCTGGCGCATTTGTTTCTACTGTTGGAGCAGAAATCGAAAGCTGTCTTCAGCGAGAAGACAAACAATGCTCCTGTAAACATCTGGGGGTCTTTCTGCTCCTCACCATCTCTGTATTAGATAATTCTTGAATCTCATGCAGCAGATGGAGGATATTTGGTGTAAAAACTAAACAACCACATTAGTGTGAAGTTTGGCCTCACCGGTATTGTGGTCTAACTATTCAGAACAGGTTGTTCAGACAACATGTTCTCCAGCAACCACCTGTGTTTCCAAGCTGAATCTCGACGGCACAAAGTAACTGTTGTGCTTCTATGCAGACGAGGATACATAAATTTGGAATAGACAAATATTAGTTGAATCTCTAAAAGCAAATTGTTCTGATTATACAAACCATTTAAGGAGGTCAGGAAATTTTGCAAATGTGGATCACTACAAGGGGTTAAAGAAAGTGCTCCAGACTTATAAGTCATCCCCTCTCACTCCATTATGCGGGTTCTTTGCCCATCAAATTATCACTCCTTCCCCTGCAGTTGGGATTATCCCCTTAACCATTGTCGGACTGGGCGCCAAGGACACACCAGTAACATTGACTTTAGGTGGGCCTACTTTTCACCTGCATACAAATATTACACCACCCTCGTTCACAAATTTACCTATATCTCTATATGATAATAAACTGGGTAGTTGGGTTAATGACTGATGAGATGCTGCTTTTTTCTGTACAGAGTAAATCAAGTGATTTATGCCAAGATCTGCACAGGGGCCCACCAGGGGATTCCCCTGTTACCCTATGGGCCAGTTTGAGCCCATTGGTGGCGATGCCTTAAGTACCAAGTGCCTCTTGGCAATAGACTGGGGACACATTAGGAATGCGCACACTGTCTCTTTAAGAATCAGGAACAGCAGGGGCCACTGACCTAAGCATACAGCTAGGAAGTATGCACACAGCAAGCAGAGGAAACGTGGTTTACAGAATGCAGCAAGCGAGTGTAGAACTCACTGCATGGCCAGGAGTGGTGAGTAAGTCGTTGTATATGCATTGTGGGGGATGGGAAGCCATGCAATGATGCCGGCAGGGATGTTACACTCATGAATTAGAACAATTTGCAATTCGATTTGTGTGAATTGTCAAGTATGCATCCAGACATATTACACAATGCAAAAGATTGCATCAGCCAGAGAAAGCTCACATGACATATGATCTTGGGCATGGCCGTACAGGCTTCTCCATAATGTTTTGCAGGCATCCCATGCCATGATATTGTCTAGGCGATCAGGAGAAACTATGATAGCCTGTATGTAAGCTGAGGAACGAAATGCAGCAGCCATTTTAGATCAATAGAGTGAGAGGATGTCACAGCTCACACGTTAGTTATAGAGATAAGGAGATAAAACCTAAAATATTAGACACATACTACAGACAGAACGTGTTGTACAACTGAAGCAATTAAGAAGATGAGTGTAGCAGTCTGGACATTTTACAGAGATTCAATTGTTAAGGTGAGAGGAGGAGAGAGAAAAACAGAGCTGTCAGTATAAGTGCCAGTGATGAATCACAAAGTGATTTAGTGTAGCTATCTGCTCCTGCACTTGATTTACACATTTTTTTCCATTCTTTATGCAATAGCAAGAAGAAAGCCAACGCGATATTCCTTAAAGAAAAAAAAAAATTAAACTTGATGTCTGTCAGAGAAAGTGTGTACTAAGTTTTTTGCGTTTCTTGCTCAGTTTGTTTTGGAAAAGAGACAATTGTAAATAAAAAATATAAGAGAAAATGTTAAAACATAGAGACAGTTATCTGAACTGTCTACTTCTCAAAGTGTGCATGTCACAAACTATTGTTGTTTTTTTTACATAGCTCTAAAGTAGTAGTCAAATTTGATATCTGTACATGACACACAAATACTGCAGCTTGTTACTGCTACTGGCTTTTTGGACGTATACCTGGTTGTTCTTATTCAATAAAGGGCGTCACACTCAGCGATTCAGGCTCACCAGCGGGACACCAAAGACCAAAAAACGGCTCAGAACGTTCATGAGCGATCAGCGACATCGCAGCGGGGGCCACATCGCTGCTACATGTCACACACAGCTAAGTCGCTAATGAGATCGCTACTGCGTCATGAAATCGGTGACGCATTAGCGATCTCGTTAGCGATCTCGTTTAGTGTGACAGTACCTTTAATCTTTTACATTCCTGATCTTCAATTTTATGAATGATATCTCTATCTTTTATGCACCTTAGTCCCCCCTAAGCCACAGCACTCTGGGGGCTAAGGAATGCATGGCTATGTGCGTGGCTGTTTGCCACGGTGATAGGAGCACTGGCAGCTAAGGTAATGAGTCATAGCAAATCTAGAGTTGGGAATCAAGAGGGGGGAGAGGAGCTCAAGACATTTCCCACACTGAGACAACTGATGAGTCAGAGTTGATGATGATTGTGTGATGGATAGGACCTAGAAACCAGATCAGGGTGGCAAGGAGGGGATGTCATCAGAGTAGGAGGATGATGTCATGGGAGACAAAAAGCGAAGTCGACGTCCAACAAAAAGATCTTTAAGAGGGGAGATCGGTTTCTTCTGCGTTCGGCTTGTGAACAGGTGATACCACAACTGCTATTGGTCGAGGAAGCTCAACAGAGCCTGAAATCTATGGTCAAGATGGTGGTGTGAGTGCTATGTGTGGGTATCTCAAATGTTTCAATTCTTTTCCAGGTTGCCAGAGGACAGATCTATTGCAGCGTGTAGGGTCTGAAGTCGAATAATAAGCACTGGACATAACGACACAAATCGACTAGCAACTATGCATTTCTGTCAGCACATGAAGAAGTATTTCCCTGCATGGTGAAAACAAAGTGATCGGCAATATGAGCAGGGCTCATACTGTCCTCCTCCTTCTCTTTGTCACCATCTTTCAGGTAGCCAGGCCACATCCTCAAGTAGTGACTGGTAGTTGTCATCATCACCGTCATCTACTGCTTTCTGTCATCTTCTTTCTCTTCCCTTCCTTGTATTACGCACATCTTCTCAGGACAATCAGATGCTTTGTAATATTTGAAATTTGCAACAAACTGATTCACTACAAATCACATTTTTGGGAAACCAATGGTGAAATTGGAGAAGCATTTTGACTCCTGGACAAAACATTTCTATGCGAAACGTGCTTCGATTGCATCTACTCCTAACTGGCACTTGCTTATGCACAGGTATTTGTACTTACAGCAATTACTTTACTGTATTTATTGCACTTTACTGTGTATGAATGTACTTTTTGAAGGACATACTTGGACTTACCCACTCCGTGCCTTACTTTCCAAATATATACGTACACTTGTGTACACATATATCTGTGTATACTACATATGGTTATTTGTCATTTTTTTTATTTTACACGTTGTAGATACCCTAATTATTTCCAACATATCAGGTTGCCATGTGTCCCCATTTCTTCTTTTTTTCCTACCTGTGATATTTTGATATTAATGTACATGTACTTATTCCTGTTTTTATGTAATAAAGAAAATTATTACTTTATATTTTGATCTGTTGCTTTTTTTGTTGTCTATATTACATGGTGCACGTAAGATGGTGCGTATATGGATTGTGGCTGTAGGTGTTTAATATTTGAGGCCTTAAGCAGTTATATCAAGGATATATTCACACAATCTTTATTCTGTCTGCGTCAAAAAAATTGACACTGATTCGCAGGAGAATCTGCAGCAGAAAACCAAGGCTGACCATTATTGGGTCTCTACTGTTGATTTGCACTGTGGCATTCCAAGGATTTACGTGGATATTATCCCTACTCAATGGGGCGAAACAACATGTTGCTACCTGATGCAGTTCTTTCTTGGGATACATGCAGATTCCAAGTCTATAAGTAGTATGTCACTCATTTTATGGGAAAGGGATATCAAACCTGTGACAAAAATGAACAGGGTGGATTCTGATTAAACACTCTAA
>VIAB01020448.1:895-12401 GCA_009801035.1 Oophaga pumilio | reverse complement strand
TTCCAAGATCTATTGATTAAAATGTACTCTGTTCATGGGAAAACCCCTTGAAACTTAGCCAATGAAGTAGCAGGGGAAAAAGGAGTCCATCATGGATCATAAAGGGATGTCGTTTTGGTGTTTACTGTGCCCTTGGTCATAAGAATGTACAAAGGATCATGGGATTCTAAATTAAATAATGGACATCCAATCACATTCTGGATGGCAAGTAAAACTGCTCCATCACAGGGGAGTATAAAATAACTCGTGTTCATGGATGACAGCAGAATATAGGTTATAGACCAAGTGTATAACAAAGAAAAACAATAGATACAATAAAACACATTATGTATGACAAAAAGATTTCCTCTCTGACTGTTATCATATAATAAAGTTGTGTAAAGTGAAATAGTTCTGAACCCTAACAAATAAAAAACAAATCGTTCTTGTAATTCATACCATGTTTAGAGTGAAATTTTAATATTTAAAATGCTTCACGTAAAGCGAATTGTTATTGCCAATTTTCTCCCTTCTTTGGACAGAATACTTTTGTTTAGGATGGCTTTGATAAGTTTCGATGGCATAAAGATTTTCTTTTTAAGATGTGTGATGCCATCAATTTATATTCAATTATTCCACGCTCTTCAGCCATTACAGCAACACAATATCATCATTTAAATTTGCACCGTGGTTAATTTATTGTGGCAGCCCTAGAATATTTGCTCAATCACAATTATTTTATATTTGACTGATTTTTTTCTTACAGACCAAGGGTGACCCAATGGGTTCAATGTTCTCCCCATCTTTAGCCATCTTGGACATGGCATGGTGGGAGGAAACTTACATTTTTAATACCCAAATTAAATTTTCAAAATTTTTGCCAAATTTTCGCTTTTTTTTTCAAAAACAAACTAAGTTATATCGAAGAAATTTTACCACTAACATCTAGAGCTATAACCTCATAACGTGACAGTGGTCAGAATTGTAAAAATTGGTTTGGTCACTAAAAGGAACCTGTCAGCAGGATTGTGCATGGTAACCTACACATAGTGTCAGGTCGGCGCCGTTATAATGAATAAAATGATACCTTAAGGCACTGTCACACTTAGCGATCGCATTAGCGATCACGACAACGACACGACCTGGTGAGACTGTTGGTGCGATCGCTATGTGATCGCTAGTTAGATTCCGAACACATCTCATCAGCGATCTGTATAACGACCTCTGCGGTTGTTGGGAAAACCTAGTCCCGCCTGCGACGCTGGTAAAGTCGTTCATAAAGGGTGTCACACTCAGCTTTTCAGGCTCACCAGCGGGACACCAACGACCAAAAAATGGCACAGAACGTTCATAAGCGATCAGCGACATCTCTGCAGGGGCCACATCGCTGCTACATGTCACACACAGCTGCGTCGCTAACGAGATCGCTACTGCGTCATAAAATCGGTGAATTGATGAAATCTATCTTGTGGATGTTTCTTAATCTTTATTTTCAGTTTTGTGTTAATGAGATTTTCGTGCCCTAAGGCGGGACTGGTGTACGTGGTACTCTGATTAGGTATTCATAATGCAGACTGCTGACAGGTCACTGATCTCTCACTGACCTGCCCCCTAGTTTGCATAATGAATACCATCACATAGTGAATTTAAAAAAAAAAAAACGCTTCTGCAGGCAGGTGCCGGCCGTGGCACCTGTGCGGCAGCATAATCATATGGTTACTGTGCACTTAATCCCTTTTGCAGATTTACTAGCGCGAGGAAAAAAAGTCATTTTGAAAATGGCGCCCACCGCGCCTGCGCAGTAGCAGCTATCAGTTTGTATAGAAATCCGATAGCTGCTGTTGCGCAGGCGCCATCTTGCTGGAGAAGAAAAAAAAATGTCCTCCTCCAAGATAGCACCGCCTGCGTAGTAGCTGCTTTCGGAGATCGCAGACATGCTCACTTGCTATGAGCGCCGACCACTAGGCAATAACAACCACAGGGGTCTCCTGCTGACCCCAGGTTGTCATGCCAACCCATCGGCGACCCACGGTCATGTGACACAGGCGCCGATGGGAGGAGGTAATGACACGCTTCTCTCGCGTGCATGTTAAATGCCGTTGTCAGAGTTTGACAGTGGAATTTAACATGTTAACAGCTGCAGGTGAATCGCGATACCACCTGCGGCTGTTCCGGGCACATGTCAGCTGATCAGATCAGCTGTCATGTGCCGGAAAAAGTGCGGACTCATCGCCGGAGCCCGCACCAAACAGGGGGAATCCGTCATTTGTCGTTAAGAGCATAAATATTAAAAGTATGAAAATTGCAAAATTTTCCATATTTTCCAATATTTTCAAAAATAAATGCAAATCATATACTGTAGAACAAATTTTACTACTACCGTGAAGCACAATATGTCACGAGAAAACAATCTCAGAATCACTGGGATCCGTTGAAGCGCTCCAGAGTTATTACCACGTAAAGTGACACTGGTTAGAATTGTAAAATTTGGCCTGGTCAGGAAGGTGAAAACAGGCTTCGGTGTGAACGGGTTAAATAAAAAAAAAAATAAAAAATCATGAATATATTTGACAATGCTGCGTTCCTAAAAGTCTGATCTATCAAAATATAAAATAAATTAATCCAATCGGTAAACAGACTTGCAGTATTTTGGTTGCCAGAACAACATATAAAAAAGTAATAAAAAGGTGATCAAAACATTGAATGTACTCCAAAATAATAATAACAAAATTATCGGCTCAGGGCGCAAGAAACAAGCCTCCACATAGCTAGCTCCATATCCTGAAAACGTTCCGACTCTTGGAAAAAGGCGACAAGCAAATTTTTCACTTTTTACAAATTTCTGAATTTTTTTTCTGCATAAATAAAACTATGCAAGCTTGGTATCGCCATAATCGTACCAACCTAGAGAACTGTATTTCTAGGTCAGTTTTACTGTAAAACGAATGCTGTAACTAAAAAACAATTGCTGAATTGCTATTTCGCCACACTTACAAATTGGTAAGTAGCTAGCCCTTATCTGGCTGAGAAGTATGCAGTCTGGGCAATAATCTCACTGATAATTTACTACAATGGGCATTCTCAGATGAGAGCAGGCCCAGCTGTGTATGGGGTTTTCTGCCTCTGAATGGAAACAAGTGTGTTCTTATTCACTGACTGCACACTAATATCTCCATATCTTGAGAATTCTGAGACAGAAATGATACAGTACTGTATATTACAAAGTTCCAGAATTTCTCATTTATAAAGAGATCAATAATCAGACTAAAGTGGGCATACAAGTTACCATTATTGTGAGGATGTATGTATTTTTGCAGTATATACAATACCTGCTGCTTTTTAACTGATAGACTATCTTTATTACTGATTTCATGTAGTCTGGTTTCGAGGATTTCAGATGGTACTGTAATGTCATCTTCCAGCTGCTTGTTCCCTGTAGGGTCTGCCTACAATAAATAAATACAAAAATGACATACTATTAGGGTATGTGCACATGATCAGTAAACACTGTGGGTTTGACATACTTGTGCAGTGTCCAACCCGTAGCGGCCAGACGTTACAGCATAGTGGATGGTACTTCAAGAAATCTCATGTCCACTATGCGTGCCGAGATGCCCGCAGCTCACCCGAGGAGACGGACATGCGGCACGTCTATCCAGACCGCAGTATGTCAATTTCTCTTGCGGAGACACTAGTCTCCGCAAGAAAAATATCACTGATACAATGTATTGGATGCAATGAATCTGCACAGTTCAGTGAACACATGCGGATTCACCTGCGTTCAATAGCCGGCAGCGCTTTGAACGCAGCGAATATGTGCTGCGTCCAAAACGCTGTCAATCCCGAATCGTCTGCACATACTTTTATTCAGCTTTGAAAATGCAGTTATGTGAAATAGTGTTTGCCCCCATCCTGATCGCCTATTCTTTTGCATGTTTGTCACACACAAATGTTTCAGACCACCAAACTAAATGTAAATATTAGACAAAGATAACACAAGTAAGTACAAAATGCAGTTTATAAATGAAGGTCTTTAATATTAAGGAAAAAAGAAATCCAAACCTACAGAGCCCTGTAGTGAAAAAGTGATTGCTCCCTAAACCTAATAACTAGTTTGGCCTGTCTTAACAGAAACAATTGCAATCAAGCATTTGTGACAACTGGCAATGAGTCTTTTACAATGCTCTGGTTGAATTTTGGCCCACTCATCTTTGCAGAATTAATGTAATTCAGCCACATTGGTGGGTTTCAGAGCATGAACCGCCTTTTTAAGGTCATGCCACATCATCTAAATTGGATTAAGGCCAGGACTTTGACTAGGCCACTCCAAAGTCTTAATTTTGTTTTTCTTAAGCCATTCAGAGGTGGACTTGCTGGTGTGTTTGGATCATTGTTTTGTTGCATAACACAAGTGTGTTTCAGCTTGAGGTCAACAAACAGATGGCCGAACATTCTCCTTCAGGATTTTTTGGTAGACAGCAGAATTCATGGTTCCATTTTCCACAGCTGGTCTTCCAGGTTCTGAAGCAGCAAAACAGCCCCAGACCATCACACTACCACCACCACATTTTACTGTTGGTATGATATTCCTTTTCTGAAATGCTGTGTTACTTCTACGTCAGATGTAATAGGACATACACCTTCCAAAAAGTTCAACTTTTGTCTCCTCAGTCCACAGAGCATTCTCCAAAAAGTTTTGGGGAACATCAAGATGTTTTCTGGCAAAACTGAGACGAGCCTTTATGTTCTTAATGCTTAGTAGCGGTTTTCGTCTTCGAACTCTGCCATGCAGGCCATTTTTGCCCAGTCTCTTTCTTAAGGTGGCATCATGAAGACTGACCTTAACTGAGGCAAGTAAGGCCTGTAGTTCTTTAAATGTTCTTATGGGGTCTTCTGTAACCTCTTGGATGAGTCGTCGCTGGGCTCTTGGGTAGTTTTGGTAGGCCGGCCACTCCTGGGAAGGTTCACCACTGATCCATATTCTCGCCATTTGTGAATAATGGCATTCATTGTGGTTCGCTGGTGTCCCAAAGCTGTAGAAATGGCATTATAACCTTTTCCAGACTGATACATCTCAATTACTTTGTTTCTCATTTGTTCCAGAATTTCTTTGGATTGCGGCATATTTAGCTTTTGAGAATCTTTTGGTCTACTTCACTTTGTTAGGCAGGTCCTATTTAAGCGATTTCTTGAATGAGAACAGGTGTGGCAGTAATCTGGCCTGGGTGTGGCTAGAGAATTTGAACTCAGCTTTCCAAAGATGTGATAAGCCACAGGTAATTTATGTTTTAAGCGGGGGGCAGAGGGGGAGGGCGCAATCACTTTTTCACACAAGACCCTGTAGGTTTGGATTTATTTTTCCCTTAATAATAAAGACCTTCTGTGAGGGACAAGGGGGAATCCATTTTTGATTTTAGATTCAGGACATCTCTTTCCATTCCTCAAATGTGCCCCCTCTCTTTACATTCCCCAAGACCATAAAAAGCCATGCAGTGTTTATCTTTAATTAAAAACCAAGAACAGATCCTTTGAAGCTCATAACACAAAGGTACGAAATCCCCTGCAAGCTACAAGCAAACTGAACCCTTTTGTGTGACTTGAAACACATGGATATACCTCGTCGAACAACAAATCACAGCAAGGCTACGAGGTATTGAATCTGGAAAATGACTTATAATAACAGAATGCAATATCTCTGAGCCTAGCCGAGCATAACATCCGAATCGGCGTTCCTTCCCCCAGACGCCCGTGCCCGGCAGCAAATTGTAGCATTCTGTGCTATGGAGTTATAAAGCTTAGCCACCAGTAATTATATACGGTAGGCTTATTTGGACTTGATGTGTGTAACGCTCGCGCCTGGGCTGGGTGGTGCCAGCGTGGGGGGTGTGGCCCTACTGGGCCACAAACCAGCCTACCCTGGAAGGGGCGTGACTAAGCAGATACCTTAATGTTCACTGGAGCCTCTGATGGTGAGGTCAGGCTTGTGTGGCAAGTAGCTGCCAGGTACCACTCCAGGGTGGTGTCTGGCTGTAGCAGCTGATCCCAACACTATGACAGGTGCAGACAAGTACAGACAGGCATGACTGGTACTATGATGGGCACGGCTGGTACTCTTGGCAGACTGGCGGGCACGGCTGAGACACTGGCAGACAGGCGGGCACGGCTAAGACATTGGCAGACACGGCTGAGACACTGGCAGACAGGAGGGCACGGCTGAGATACTGGCAGACAGGCGGGCACGGCTGAGACAAAAGGGACAGGAACTGACTTGGGAGGGCACAGGAACACGGGCAGGTATGAATGGAACAAGGGAACAGGTAGGGACCTGTTCAGACTGGAGAAGCTGGGGCTGGTTCAGGAAGGACAGCGACACAGACTGGAATGAGAGATATATGGGAACAGTAGGGACCTGTTCAGACTGGTGGAGCTGGAACCGCAGGTAGGCGGAGCAAGTGCAGAGCAGAACCGCAGGTAGGCGGAGCAAGTGCAGAGCAGAACCGCAGGTAGGCGGAGCAAGTGCAGAGCAGAACCGCAGGAAGGCGGAGCAAGTGCAGAGCAGAGCCGCTGGGTGCAGCGAACAGAGCAGAACCGCTATGTGCGGCAAGCAAAGCAAAACCACAGTAGACACAATGATACACAGAGCAGGGGGAGGGGGTGAATCACTGGTGCACACCAGCTCTACCATAATGAATTTTCCGTATAAATTACATATTTCTGCGATTGTGGTGATTTATATAGGTTTTCACATATCGGGTGGCATCGGATTGTGTTATGTGATTACCTGTTGTGCATCCCGAGGTTCCAATGCTGCTGGAATCTCTCTTGGTAATGCAATGAGAAGAGACGGCACTGCGTCTGGTGCAAGTTGAGGAACTGATGATCCAGGATATGGGCTGTAGTCTGTCTCAGTAAAATGATCGCTACATATGCTTCTAGACGATAAGGACGTGCAGCTGTGTTGATGCATTGCTACAAGCCACTTGGACAGCAGTTTAGGATCATTCGTTGGAAACCTGTAAATAATAAAGACAAATCCTATCTCCTTAGTTGAGTCTGGTTAGGTAGTAAGTGTGAAAAGAAGCAATTTTCTAAAATTCTTCCTTTGTTAAATTTTACCCCAGATATCTGGCCACCTGTTATTGTTTACAGCGATGCCAATACTACAACGGTGCCCTACAAAGCCGAATCGGGAGAGCGCAAGTTCCGACCTGCCACGCAACGGCTTGACTGAACTGTCAATCAAGTAGGAGTGCCCTTCTCTCTCAACAATCAAGAAGTCAGGAACATGGTGAACTGTGCCCTTCTGAGGAGTGAACACGAGAACAGCCCTTTAGCATTAGCACAGTGTATTATCAGCAGACAGGCCACGAAAAAGCCATTAGATAATGGAGCCTGAAAGATTTCAATTCATATATCAGAAAACACAGGTGAAAGTAAAACATACATTGGCATCTCAATGGAAATCAGGGCCAATACAGTTCTGGTAATGCTAAATACTGCCTCCATTAACCCCTTCATAACCACTTTTTTTGGTTTTTCGTTTTCAGTTTTCGCTCCCCTTCTTCCCAGAGCCATAACTTTTTTATTTTTCCATCAATATGGCCATATAAGGGATTGTTTTTTGCGGGACGAGTTGTACTTTTGAACGACACCATTGGTTTCACCACATCCTGTACTAAAAAATGGGAAGTAAATTCCAAGTGCAGTGAAATTGCAAAAAAAGTGGAATCCCACACTAGTTTTTTGTTTGGCTTTTTTACTAGGTTCAATAAATGCTGAAACTGACCGGCCATTATGATTCTCCAGGTCATTACGAGTTCATAGACACCAAGCATGTCTAGGTTCTTTTTTTTATCTAAATGGTGAAAAAAAATTCAAAACTTTGCTTAAAAAATAATAATAAATTGCACCATTTTCTGATACCCGCAGTGTCTCCACTTTTCGTGATCTCGGAGTTTGGTGAGGGCTTATTTTTTGCGAGCCGAGCTGACGTTTTTAATGATACCATTTATGTGCAGATATGATCTTTTGATCGCCCATTATTGCATTTTAATGCAATGTCGCGGCAACCAAAAACCGTAATTCTGGCGTTTTGACTTTTTTTTTCTCGCTACGCCATTTAGCGATCAGGTTAATCCTTTTTTTTAATATTGATCAGGCTATTCTGAACGCAGCTATACCAAATAATTGTATGTTTGATTTTATTTTTATTGTTTTATTTTGAATGGGGTGAAGGGGGGTGATTTGAATTTTTATATTTTTTTCTAGTTTTAAAAACATTTTTTTTTACTTTTGGCATGTTTCAATACTCTCTATGGGAGACTAGAAGCTGCCACAACCTGATTGGCTCTGCTACATACAGGCGATTATCAGATCACCTCTATGTAGTAGAACTACTCACTTGCTATGAGAGCCGACCACCGGATGGCGCTCACAGCAAGCCGGCAGTGACACCCATAGAGGTCTCCAGGAGACCTCTGGTTAACATGCCTACGAACGGGTGACCCACGATCACGTGACGGGGGTCACCGATATGCGCATTTCCTGCCCGATGGCGGGAAGCGCGAGTTAAATGCCACTGTCAGCATTTGACAGCGGCATTTAACAGGTTAATAGCTGGGGTGGATCTCTATTTCATACGCGGCTATTTCGGGCACATGTCAGCTGTTCAAAAGAGCTGACATGTCCCGGGAAAGATGTGGGCTCAGTGCTGGAGCCCACATCAAAGGGAGACAGTCCGACGTTGGCGTACTATTACGCATGACATCGAAAAGGGGTTAAAGATATCACTTAAGATCAATAGTCTAACATGAACAGCAGTCGGAGAGAAGAACGAGCAGAAATAATTTGAAGGAAAAAAATACGGTATATTCCCTTATGTGTGTATTGTAACCCTTCTCTATAAAAATTAAAATAATTTGAAGAAAAGACAAAGGTTTCCTCTATTACATGGTTGGTGGCGTGTGACACAATTATGGGGTGCTGACGGGTTGCAATGGCAGCAAGCACCTAACGCAGTCCTCCTGACCTGCAACAGATATCTCTAAGCTATGCTAAAGGGACAGCCTAAGGCCTCGTTCACAAGGCCACGTAACACGGCAGAGCGCTATGTTATGTTTTATCGGACAGCACATGGCCAATGTTATACTATGGGGCAGTTCACATCTGCGAATTATCTTGTCATGCTGATTCGGCATTGGAAAACAATCCCAGCATGCTGTGATTACATCTGAGAATCGGATCGCATGCACCCATTTAAGTCTAAGGGTGCGTGTGAAACATCGCACTGCACTCGGATATCACCCGAGTATAGTGCGAATCCTGCAGACGCCGGCAATGGAGGAATTAGTTTCTCAGTCACCTCTGCTGCGATTCTCTCATGCGAGAAAATCGGATCACAGTAAGATGACACTCGGATCAGACTTTGACAGAGTTTAAGCCGAGCGCCATTAGCATAACTGGCCCGATTCTCTCTCACATGAGAGAATCAACAGCCGGGTGACCCCAGCCTCATAAATTGCCCACAGTGTGATGCTGGAAAAAGTGCAATGTATATTGAGCGCACAAGAGTCAAAAGGAGGAGGCCAAGAATCCAAAATATAGGACTATGCCTAGAAGTGTTTTTTTTTTTTGTTTGGGCTACACTTTTTCAAAAGGGAACTGTGTTATGTACGGTAGCTGAGGAGGACAGGAACAACAGCAGGGCAGCCGAACACCTGAGATGTTGGTAACTAATGGGTTGCAGAAACCTGAACTAACCACACAACTAGAGGTAGCCGTGGAGCGTTCCTACGTTGATCCTAGACGCCTCGTCACAGCCTGAAAGATAACTACACCTAAAGATAGAAACAGGAAAGCTATCTGCCCCGGAGCAGATCCCCAAAGGAATAGGCAGCCCCCAAACATATAATGGCGGTTAGACAAGATGAAAACACAAACGCAGGCAGAAAACAGATTGAGCAAACGCTGGGGCCACAAGCTGACTAAATAGGAAAGGACAGGAGAGATTACTTTCTGCAACCCAGAAAACCCTACAAAAATTCAACAATTCTGATTACAAAAATACTGAGATCACACGATCTCACCACCCACTAAATCAGATCTCAGTGTGAACAAAACCAAGCTGCAGCAGTTGAAAAAGCAGGAAAAAGCAAAAGAAAAAACAACAGAGGCTACAGACAAACTGTGAGGAGCACAGGCCCCAGGAGGGGACCCGGCTGTCCTCCACAAATGTGCAGAAAACAATGCAAATAGCAAGCACAAAAATAAAAGCAGAAAATATCTTATCTGATAGCAGAAGATGCAGGCAAGACTCAGCAAACTTCCAAATGAACCAGGCACCACAATTGAGACAAGAACAATTGATCACCGGCAACCATCATGGGAGGGAACCTCCCTTATATCAGTCCAGTCCGTGATCCCAGATTGCCATTCCTCACTGAAAGGTTCAGTACTGTCTGTAACCACCAGAGGGAGCCTCTGCTCAGAAACCATCTCTAGCACATTCATAACAGAACTGCCTCTTTCTCCAGTGCTAAGGGTCTGTGCAGACGTTGCGGATTCTGCTGCGGATCCGCAGCGGATTTTCCGCTGCAGATCTGCAGCAGAACTGCAAGTGATGTACAGTAGCATTAGATTCAATTTAAAAAAAGAACGCAGTGCACATGCTGCGGATTTTTCCGCGCGGATTTAAATCCGCAGCATGTCACTTCTTTTGTGCAGTTCCGCAGCGTTGTCAGACCTGCTTTAAATAGAAATCCGCACAAAATCCGCAGGTAAAACCAAGGTCATTTTACTTGCAGATTTACCAAAATCTGCACGGAAAGTTCCTCAGCAGAATCCGCACATAGCCTAATACACAAAATACAAGGTGACAAGAAAAGAGAGAATACAAAACTTGTGAAGACGGGTGACAAGATCAAACATATTGGTGCAATGATTGTATTCTTTACACAAGAAGCATTGGGAGGCTTTCTGGCCTGTCTCGGCTTCTGCAGCTGTGTATCACTGATGTTCAGGTCGCCTTGCATGTGTGCACAAGCACAATTTCTCATGATTGCATTATATTTCTATAATTATTGGATCAGATTTATTCATTATATCTGGCAGAGGAATGCTATATTCTAAAGAACTTATCTCTATATGCATGTTTGACCTGGTCTCCATGAAAAGGGGCATTCCTAACGTTACTTTAATTACTTTCCGATAAAGTTTCATCTTAACATGCTGTGTATTATGCCCCGAGGAGGAAAGTGGTTTGCAAGTAAAAAATTTCAATCACTTTTCTAAAGGTTTTGGATTCCTGGGTTTATTATTTTGATTGCATTGATCCTTAGCATAGGTCATCAATATCAGGTCAGAGTGGGGGGAGAGGAATCTGACAGCCTGGCTGTTCTAACTTCCAGTGGCGGCAGGACTCAAACTCAATGGATGGAGCTGCACTGTGCAACTTTAGTCAATGAGTAGAAGTTACTGAGAACTGCCCAACTGGTCTAATTTAAGAAAATAGGAGGGTTTAACCCCTTCA
>VIAB01020447.1:32026-49871 GCA_009801035.1 Oophaga pumilio | reverse complement strand
ATGAAAAGGTGTGTCCAAACTTTTGGTCTGTACTGTATGTGTGGGCTCATACTGTAAATATGGAGGCTATGTGCGGGCTCATACTGTATGTAGGGAGCTATGTGTTGGCTTACACTGTATATAGGAGGTTATACTGTATGGGAGCTTATACTGTATATAGAAAGCTATGTGTGGGTTCATACTGCATGTAGGGAGCTGTGTGCGAACTCCTACTGTATATAGTAATGTATGTATGTGTTTAAACTGTATATAGGGAGCTATGTGTGGGCTCATAATGTGTATAGGAGGCTATGTAGGGGTGCATATTGTATATTGGAGGCTATATGGGGGCTCATACTGTATATAGAGAGCTATGTGCAGAATCATACTGTATATAGGAACTATGTGCGGGCTCATACTGTATATTGAAAGCTATGTGCTGGCTCATATTTTATATAGAAAGCTATGTCGTGTCAATACTATTTCTAGGGAGTTATGTGTAGGCTCATATTGGGGGCTAATTGGGGAGTTCATACTGTATATAGTGAGCTATGTGCTGGCTCATACTCTAAATAGGGAGCTATGTGTTGGCTCACACTGTATATATGAGGCTATATGGGGGCTTATACTGTATATAGAAAGCTATGTGCAGGCTCATACTGCATGTAGGGAGCTATGTACAGGTTCAAACTGTATATAGGGAGAGCTATGTGTGGGCTCATAATGTGTATAGGAGGCTATATAGGTGTCCATATTGTATAACGGAGGCTATATGGGAGCTCATACTGTAGGGAGCTATGTGTGGGCTCATACTATATATAGTGTAGGGATCCGTACTCAGGTACGTCAGGAGGAAAAACAGGAGGCACGCTCCTTTCAACGTCCAAATGGGTTTATTTGTTTCATAAACCCGGAAGCACCAACAAAAGGTAAACAGGCTTTAGAGCAGCCAAACGAAGCATCAACATCCATAGCAGGGCTCTGCTCCCTAAGGCCTGTGGGCACACAAGCTGGGTAATGTCCAGCATGCAGACTCGGTCTGGAGCCACAAACTGACAGTAGGCCTTCTCCCTCCCAACACACAGGCCATGTGACAAAAAACAGCCTCCATTAAATAGGCTGTAACCACACCTAGAGGAGAGGTATGTGGATAGCCAGACCAGCACATCTCTCATAGCTTCACGCAACCAGGGAACAGATGCACTAAACGACATCTTAGTGCTTACGTGCACTAAACAAAATACTCCCGGTTACATCACAGAGAACAGCCATCCCTGTGACACATACCTCCCATAATAATGCTGCCATTAATCACGGACTCCTGCTCCACCAGGACTTCCCGGGATTTCTTCTTCCAAAACGCTATCATCTGACTGCCCATTATCGGTAAGTGTCACTTGGAGCACTTCTGGGTGGTGCTGGCTCCTTCAGCAATGGGAGGTTGTGCTAACCTTGTTGAGCCCTCCCTTACTGGACTCCCTTTTGTCCATAGAGTCACAGTCACCCCCGGAGTCTGTGTCACACTCCACAGTAAGGTGACCCCTCAATGTGCTTTCTAAACTGGTGTCAACTCCTGCATCACTCCCAGTCATACTGTGGTTTACTTCGGGTGATGTCAGGTCAATATATTGGAAGGACGCATACTGTCGGAAGGTACCCACCCACTTCAACATAGGGCTCTTACTCCTTCGGCAGCAGAGGCGCTCCCTTCTCCCATAAGTCTGAGAACAGCCACGAGTCCCGGCCTACTATCATTGGATAGACCAAGCTAGGGACCACGGTGACATCATGACTTGAGATGTCACTGGCCATCTTGAGGATCACCCTGGACACCGGGTAGTCTTTAGTGCCCCCATGGATGCAGGTGAACCTGATCTTCCTTTTTGGTATCTCAAAGACCTCGGGCGCAGCCTTCACCAAGCTCTCAGAGTCAACCAATCCACACTCACTCTCTGCGTCCATTTGCAGGGCACATTCCCGCAGCCCCTGGCAAACTGGACGCAAATACAGTTGTCCCCAGCAAAAGTCCATCTGTGCCAACCCTTTTCCTATGGATGCTCCGCCCCTTTTGGGCACCTCTCACTTTCTGTGACTCCACCTCTTTTTGGGCAACTACCCTCTTTTGGGATACCGCCTCTTTTGTGACTCTGCTCCCTTTTGGGCAACTTAATGTGGACACCCCATCAGCTCCTGGGAACCTCCAGATGGTCCTGCGGACCTCCCAATGGCTCTGCACAGCTCCCACCACAAGGCTCCACACTGCTCTGCACGGCTCTGTACCTCTCTGCACGGCTCTACACGGCTCTGCACAACGAGGCTCTGCATCGCTCTGCAAGGCTCTGCACAGCTCCGCAAGGCTCCGCACCTCTCTGCATGGCTCTATACGGCTCTGCAAGCCTCCGATCTGCAAATTTCATGGACCCGCCGAGCCACATAAAGCCGCCGAAGTTCGTGGACCCGGCGATCCACAACAAGTTGCCCGGAGTTCCTGGACCCACCGATCCACATCAAGCCTCCCGGAGTTGAGGACCCGCTGATCCACAGTGATTACCTGCTGCAATCCTCCCAGGTACCTCCTGGACCAATGCCCGCAGTCTAGCACCAATTGTAGGGATCCGTACTCACTCAGGTGCATCAGGAGGAAAAACAGAAGGCAAGTTACTTTCAATCTCCATATTGGTTTATTTGATTCATAAACCCGGAAGCACCAACAAAAGATAAACAGCCTTTAGAGCAGGCAAACGAACCATCAATGTCCATAGCAGGGCTCTGCTCTCTCAGGCCTGTGGGCATCCAGGCTGGGTAATGTACAGCACACAGGCTCGGTCTGGAGCCACACACGCACAGGAGGCCTTCTCCCTCCCAACACACAGGCCCTGCGAAAAAAGCAGCCTCCATTAAATAGGCTGTAACCACACCCAGATGTGAGGTATGTGGGTAGCCAGACCCAGCCATCTCTCATAGCTACCCGCAACCCGGACGAAGTTGCATTAAACGACATCTTAGTGCTTATGTGCAATAAAGAAAATACTCTGGGTTACATCACAGAGAGCAGCCATACCTGTGACACATACCTCACATTGATTATGCGGCCATTAGCCTCCTTAGAATAGGAAGCTATTTGCAGGCTCTTACTGTATATAAGGTCTATGTGCAGGCTCATTCAGTATATATAGGGAGCTATGTGTGGGCTTATACTTTATATAAAAGGCTATATGGTGTCAATACTATATCTAGGGAGCTACTGTACATATTGGGACAAGAACTTGGAGATGGGAATACCCATCTAAATTTCTTTTTATCAACAAATGGACAAGCTATTGATAATACTATAGATGTTGTGGGACATAAACATTTCAGTTCACCTGTGACATTTTAGGTATGTGTTGAAAAATCCTGCAGTGTAAGAATGTTTTCAAAAATAGTTGTTAATAGATTATTTTTATTAATTAACAAAATGCAAAGTGAATGAAAAAAAGAGAAATCTAAATCAAATCAATATTTGGTCTGACCACCCTCAGCATCAATTCATCTAGAATCAAGACGACTTACAAATACCCAAGCTCGATATGAGAGCTAGTCAATGGCTGCAGTGTTGGACTCAGGACTATCATACTAAACCCAAAAACAATTCAAACTACAAATGCAACAAAAATATCTACAAATTGATGTTATCTTTTTGTATGACTAATATTAACTAATAACAACATTACATATAATTGTGAGAATTGCACAAAGGAAACCAGAAAAGGGTTGCATAGAAGAGTATAAACAATACAAGTACAGATGGTTACATTTCATTACAAATTAAATTACTCTTAACCATCAAATATATTTTGTACATATATCAACATCAGGGATTGGAAACTATGATAACTAGTGGGATAAAACCTACAAATATAAATTTACAAATATAAATTATATAATCGCTCACTGCTCTACAACGCAAGAAGTGAATCCCCTCTTATTAGATACTGAACAATATATCCAAGTAACCTAGCACTGAAGATAGTCACGGTAATGATAGCAAACAATCAGAAATGCAGGGTAGCAGTCACAATATTACACATACCATAATAATATATGGCCTTCCCAAAACCTTGTCTGATGATGCTTTTGTCATCAGACAGGGTTTTGGGAAGGCCGTATGTTATGGTATATGTTTTTTTGTTTTTTTTTATGTTACCTGTTTTTGATGTTAGAGAAGGGACTTGCAAGTATGTGGTCCCTGTTATGTTTCGGTAGCTGAGGAGAAATAGCAAAAATTGCCAAAGTAGCAATACACCAGAGAGGCTGGAAACTATTGGGTTGCAGGACCCTAAACTAACCGCAACACTAGAAGTAGCCGTGGAGCATACCTACGGTGATCCTAGACGCCTCGTCACAGCCGGAGAGATAGCTACACCTAAAGGCAGAAAGATGAAAACTAACTGCCCCGTAGCAGAACCCCCAAAGAAATAGTAAGCCCCCAAACATGTAATGGCGGTTAGACAAGAAGAAAATACGAACACAGACAGAAAATAGAATGAGCAAACGCTGGGGCCCAATACTGTCTAGATAGAAAAGTATAGGAAAGAATTCTGACTGCAACCCAAAAAACCCTGACAAAAATACCAACACTTCTGATTAACAAAAAACCTGAGATCACACAATCTCCACCACCTAAATCAGATCTCTGGTGTAACACACAGCAATTCAGCAAATAAAAAGTGTAACAGGTACAGAGCAAAAGTGCGAACACAAACTGAGCACAATTGCAGCGCCAGGCCCCAAAAGGGGACCAGACTGAAGTCTACTGCAAAGCAGCAAACAAGCAAAGAAAATCCAATCAGAGGAAAAAAACAGCAAATCACTTATCTGAATGAAAGCAGGAATGCAAGCTGAGCTCCAAGCAAGACCTGAAGAACAATTGATTACAATCAGATGTATGAGTAACCAATTATATTAAACAGCTGATAATAGTTATCATTTTTATATGTAGAAACAAAAACAAAGAGAAAGCTGGCACCAATCAACCTGTTTGTGTTAACTTGTCCTTAAACCAAACTTTGGACTGAGCAAACAAGTCTGAAGGTAACGTGTGCTCACAAAATGAGACGCAAATATGTACACAGGAAGTAAAAGTAGTTCGCACTCACAGGTGGACCAGAAGAAGTGCAGGAAAGAGTGAAACGATCGTCGTCACTCACATGTGCTCCTTCCCTCTCTACAGCCAGTTTTAAACATGTTTTTGTGAATAAAGACAATGGATTTTAAGGGACTGGTGAGTGCCACTACTTTTTCATCCAAAAGACATATTTATATGTCGGTTGAAACGCAGCCATTAACTGAAACAGTTGTGTAAAAAGTTTTAAACTGATTGAGAAACAGCCAAATTCTGACATAAAAGTGAGGTTGTGGAAGACAGTTTCATGTCACAGGTGTTAGACCAAGGGAAGACTAAACACAGCAACAAGACACAAGGTAGTTATATTGCATCAGCAAGGTCTCTCACAGTAAAAGATTTCAAATAACAATGGGGTTTCAGGATGATGGGATGGGGTTGGAGAGATATGTGAAATTAGTAATGCAAAAAAGAATGTAAGCAAATGGTCGGAAAGGATCTTGTGAGCGATATAAGGCAGTTAAATCAACGACTGAGCCTGGAAAAAAAACAGACCCTTTAAAAGTGATAATTGCTTTAAAGTCAATTGTTTTATCGCTTCAGTTGCTAATATCTTATATATCTCATATATGTTTTCAACTTACAAATGTAAACAGAGAGCAAGGTAACAACATAGCGGTTCATCTGTAGTAAAACTTGCACTGAGCTGATCTATAGCTACTCCAAAGACACCAGGGTCTGCAGGATACTAGGCAGCGAGGATTAAGGGTATGTCACACATAGCGAGATCATTAGCGAGTTCGCTGAAACGTTACAGGTTTTGTGACGCAAAAGCGACCTTGCCAGCGATCTCGCTACGTGTGACACATAATGGCGACCGTTACCCTGTTGCGATATCGCTGATCGTGCCGGAATGTCCTAGGCCATTTTTTGATCGTTGGTGTCCCGCTGGCCAGCATGCATCGCTGTGTTTGACGCCATAAAAAACGACGAGCAACCTTGTTGACGACTCAGAACTCAGCGATGCAGGCGTGATTTTGCTTTGTGTTTGTCAGAATCGCTGCTGTGACAAGGTCCCAATGACCGCCGAGGTCGTTATACGGATCGCCGTATCGTTGCTGCGTCGTTGAGTAGATCTGCCTGCTTGACAACTTACCAGCAATCCTTACAAGGTCGTATCATTGTTGGGATCGCTGGAGCGTCGCTATGTGTAACGGGGCCCTTAGAAGCCATTTTTTTTACAATTACCTCCAAAATGGCGGCCCACTTTACATAAAATGAGTTACAATATGTAGTATTGAATATATTTTCTACTAAAACAAGTATAGAAATGATAATTAATGCAATGTATATATCAAGGTCATTTACTGGTGTTTTGATTAGGAGAATATTAGTTTATAGATCCTTCCCCTGCTTAACAGAATTGTATGTTCAATTAATAATATAATGCATTTTGCAAATCCAAGTGTATAATCTTAGTTAATTAATTCAATTTATTACCTCATATTCTTTATATTATCAAAGTGACAATTATCTGTGAACTTTCAATACTTATGTAAATTAGATGTAAATTAGAGTGGGAACAGGTAATAATATAGTAATTTGATTTCAGTGATAAAGGAAAGGATATATTCTGAAATGTAACTGCACATTCTGAAATAAAATAAAATGACTTAGATTTCTTTGAACTTTATGAGATCCATGTCGAGGTCACTGCCAGGCAGTACTTCCCTCTCTTGTGGTTAAATAGAAATGTGAAAGTTGTGCTAAATCATGGATGTCCAGGTAAACAAAAGGAGTCTGTGTTTTTCTCGAAATAGCGCCACACATGTCTATACCATAGGTCATGTTTTTAATGGATTTCCTCATTCATCATATTCACTGGAAAAGGGATAACACTAGACTCTATGGACCCATTTCATTAGTACTGATGGTCATGTAGCGGTAAGATGCGCCTAATTTATTAAACAGCACATTCATTTAAAAAATTAGAAAAATTTTATTGCTATTGTTTGCCTCTCTACACAAGGCCAGAAATGCTACTCTAGTTAGGTACCGGAGTATACAGGTGCTTCTCACATAATTAGAAAATCATAAAAAAGTTAATTTATTTCAGTTCTTCAATACAAAAAGTGAAACTCATATATTATATAGAGTCATTACAAACAGAGTGATCTATTTCAAGTGTTTATTTCTGTTAATGTTGATGATTATGGCTTACAGCCAATGAAAACCCAAAAGTCATTATCTCAGTAAGTTAGAATAACTACTTAATAAAAAACACCTGCAAAGGCTTTAGCATTTAAAAAGGTCACTTAGTCTGTTTCAGTAGGCTCCACAATCATGGGAAAGACTGCTGACTTGACAGATGTCCAGAAGGCAGTCATTGACACACTCCACAAGGAGGGTAAGCCACAAAAGATCTTTGCTAAAGAAGCTGGCTGTTCACAGAGTGCTGTATCCAAGCATATAAATGGCAAGTTGAGTGGAAGGAAAAATTGTTGGAGAAAAAGGTGCACAAACAACTGGGATAACCGCAGCCTTGAAACAATTGTTAAGAAAAGGCCATTCAAAAATTTTGGGGAGATTCACAAGGAGTGGACTGCTGCTGGAGTAATTGCTTCAAGAGACACCACACCCAGATGCATCCAGGACATGGGCTCTAAGTGTCGCATTCCTTGTGCCAAAGAGAAAAAGAACTGTACTGTTGCTCAGTGGTCCAAGGTGTTGTTTTCAGATGAAAGGAAATTTTGCATTTCATTTGGAAATCATTGTCCCAGAGTCTGGAGGAAGAGTGGAGAGGCACACAGTCCAAGCTGCTTGAGATGTAGTGTGAAGTTTTCACAATCAGTGATGGTTTGGGGAGCCATGTCATCAGCTGGTGCAGGTCCACTGTGTTTTATCAAGACCAAAGTCAGCACAGCCATCTACTAGGAAATTTTAGAGGACTTCATGCTTCCCTCTGCCGACAAACGTTTTGGAGATGGAAGTTTCATTCTCCAGTAGGATTTGGCACCTGTCCACACTGCCTTTTTTTAAAAAAATAACAGTATCACTGGGCTTGATTGGCCAGCAAACTTGCCTGACCTTAACCCCATAGAGAATCTATGGGTTATTGTGAAGAGGAATACTAGAAACACCAGACCCAACAATGCAGATGAGCTGAAGGTTGCTATCAAAGCAACCTGGGCTTCCATAACACCTCTGCAGTGTCACAGGCTGATCACCTTCATGGCATAACGCATTGATGCAGTAATTGATGCAAAAGGAGCCCTGACCAAGTATTGAGTGCATTTAGTTAACATACATTTCAGTAGGCCAACATTTTTTATTTTAAAAACATTTTTCAAGCTGGTTTTATAAAGTATTCTAATTTACTGAGATAATAACTTTTGGGTTTTCTCTGGCTGTAAGCCATAATCATCAACATTAACAGAAATACACACTTGAAATAAATCACTCTGTTTATAATGACTCTGTATATGAGTTTCACTTTTTGTATCGAAGAACTGAAATAAATTAAAATTTTTGATGATATTCTCATTTTGTGAGAAGCTCTCGTAGTTATGGCATAAGTTAAGCCATTAAAGTAATGTAACTTTTGAAGTATTTGTCACTTGGCTTCCCTACTTTCCGTCCCATGCATGTTCTGCCCAGTGTGGTGGATCTGACTGTTATTAGTAGTAAAATGCTAAAATTTGAAGACTTTTTCTGAGACTTTAAATTTCGGTAACATTTTGCAACAATTCAAATTATTTTACAGAAATCTGACAACACTTTGTTGAATCGGGCTTATTTATTGAAATAATTATGTTGTTTGTAGAAAAAGCGAAACCCTTTTGTTTTTTAAAAAACTGCCTCTGTAACTGAACAGGGTCACGCTGGGGAAATGTCTCCCAATTGTTCATGAAGCACGCCTGCAAAAAAGTTTTGAACTAAGTAATTATATACAGTAGCAAATAAGTCTTTTTATTCAAGCTTCAGGAGAAAAAAAAAAGAAAGATACAAGTAGAAAAATATAAAAGGGATTATCTAACCTTTGGATAAAGAATTAAATAAAAATAGATTTTTAAAAAAGTTTGGTACTCACTCAGCCACTTTCAATATGAATACCTTGACCTTGATCATTCATTATTAATGGTAAGCTTACACTACCATATAAAAGTTTAGGGTCACTTAGAAATTTCCTTATTTTTGAAAGAAAAGCACAGTTTTTTCCAATGAAGCTAACATTAAATGATTCAGAAATACACTCTATACATTGTTAATGTGGTAAATAACTATTCTAGCTGCAAACGTCTGGTTTGCAATGCAATATCTTCATAGGTGTATAGAGGCCCTTTTCCAACAACCATCACTCCAGTGTTCTTATGGTACTTTGTGTTTGCTATCTGTGTAAGAAGTCTAATGGATGGTTAGAATACCCTTGAAAGCCCTTGTGCAAGTATGTTAGCACAGCTGAAAACAGTTTGGCTGATTAGAGAAGCTATAAACCTGACCTTCCTTTGAGCTAGTTGAAAATCTGGAGCATTACATTTATTGGTTCCATTAAACTCTCAAAATGGCCAGAAAAAAAGAACTTTCATGTGAAACTCAACAGTCTATTCTTGTTCTTAGAAATAAAGGCTATTCCATTCGAGAAATTGCCAAGAAACTGAAGATTTCCTACAACGGTGTGTACTACTCCCTTCAGAGGAGAGCACAAACAGGCTCTAACCAGAGTAGAAAGAGAAGTGGGAGTAGAAAGAGAAGTGGGAGGCCCCGCTGCACAACTGAGCAACCAGACAAGTACATTAGAGTCTGTAGTTTGAGAAATTGATGCCTCACAGGACCTCAACTGGCAGCTTCATTAAATAGTACACGCAAAACACCAGTGTCAACGTCTACAGTGAAGAGGCGACTCCGGGATGCTAGCCTTCGGGGCAGAGTGGCAAAGAAAAAGCCATATCTGAGACTGGCAAATAAAAGGAAAAGATTAATATGGGCAAAAGAACACAGACATTGGACAGAAGAAGATTGTAAAAAAAGTGTTATGGATAGACGAATCCAAGTTTGAGGTGTTTGTATCACACAGAAGAACATATGTGAGATGCAGAACAACTGAAAAGATGCTGGAAGAGTGCCTGACGCCATCTGTCATGCATGGTGGAGGTAATGTGATGGTCTGGGGTTGCTTTGGTGCTGGTAAAGTGGGATATTTGTACAAGGTAAATGGGATTTTGAATAAGGAAGGCTATCACTCCATTTTGCAACGCCATGCCATACCCTGTGGACAGCGCTTGATTGGAGCCAATTTCACCCTATAACAGGACAATGACCCAAAGCACACCTCCAAATTATGCAAGAACTATTTAGAGAAGAAGCCGGCAGCTGGTATTCTATCTTTAACTGAGTGGCCAGCGCAGTCACCAGATCTCAACCCCATTGAGCTGTTGTGGGAGCAGCTTGACCGTATGGTACGCAAAAAGTGCCCATCAAGACAAACCAACTTATGAGAGTGGCTTTTGGAAGCATTGGGTGAAATCTCTCCAGATTACCCCAGCAAATTAACTGCTGGAATACCAAAGGTCTGCAGTACTGTAATTGCTGTCCAATTGAGCACTCTTTGACGAAAGCAAAGTTTGAAGGAGAAAATTATTATTTCAAATAAAAATCTTTTTTTCGAACCTTGTCAATGTCTGGACTAGATTTTAAATTCATTTGGCAACTAATTTGATTAATATAAGTATGAGTTTTCATGGAAAAAACAAAATTGTCTGGGTGACCCCAAAAGTTGGAACGGTAGTGTACACAGTCATGGCCAAAAGTTTTGAGAATGACACAAATATTAATTTTTACAAAGTCTACTGCTTCACTTTTTCTAATGGCACTTTGCATATACTCCAGAATGTTATAAAGAGTGATCAGCTTAACAGCAATTACTTGCAAAGTCAATATTTGGCTAGAAAATGAACTTTATCCCCCAAAACACATTTCAACATCATTGCAGCCGTGCCTTAAAAGGACCAGCTAACCTCTTTTCAGTGATTGCTCCATTATCACAGGTGTGGGTGTTGATGAGGACATGGCTGGAGATCAATCTGTCATGATTAAGTAAGAATGACACCACTGGACACTTTAAAAGGAGGCTGGTGCTTGGCATCATTGTTTCTCTTCTGTTAACCATGGTTATCTCTAAAGAAACATGTGCAGTCATCATTGCAATGCACAAAAATGGCCTAACAGGGAAGAGTATCGCAGCTAGAAAGATTGCACCTCAGTCAACAATCTATCGCATCATCAAGAACTTCAAGGATAAAGGTTCCATTGTTGCCAAAAAGGCTCCAGGGCGCCCAAGAAAGACCAGCAAGCGTCAGGACCGTCTCTTAAAAGTGTTTCAGCTGCGGGATCGGGCTACCAGCAGTGCAGAGCTTGCTCAGGAATGGCAGCAGGCAGGTGTGAGTGCATCTGCACGCACTGTGAGGCGGAGACTCTTGGAGCAAGGCCTGGTCTCAAGGAGGGCAGCAAAGAAGCCACTTCTCTCCAGAAAAAACATCATGGACAGACTGATATTCTGCAAAAGGTACAGGCAGTGGACTGCTGAGGACTGGGGTAAAGTTATTTTCTCTGATGAATCCCCTTTTCGATTGTTTGGGACATCAGGAAAACGCCTCATTCGGAGAAGACAAGGTGAGCGCTACCACCAGTCTTGTCTCATGTCAACTGTTAAGCATCTTGAAACCATTCATGTGTGGGGTTGCTTCACAGCCAAGGGAATCAGCTGTCTCACAGTCTTGCCTAAAAACACAACCATGAATAAAGAATGGTACCAGAATGTCCTCCAAGAGCAACTTCTCCCAACCCTCCAAGAGCAGTTTGGCGATCAACAATGCCTTTTCCAGCATGATGGAGCACCTTGCCATAAAGCAAAGGTGATAACTAAATGGCTCAGGGAACAAAACATAGAGATTTTGGGTCCATGGCCTGGAAACTCCCCAGATCTTAATCCCATTGAGAACTTGTGGTCAATCATCAAGAGACAGGTGGACAAACAAAAACCTAAAAATTCTGACAAAATGAAAGCATTGATTATGCAAGAATGGACTGCTATCAGTCAGGATTTGGTCCAGAAGTTGATTGAGAGCATGCCAGGGAGAATTGCAGAGGTCCTGAAGAAGAAGGGTCAACACTGCAAATATTGACTGGCTGCATTAACTCATTCTAACTGTCAATATAAGCTTTTGTTACTCATATGTTTGCAATTATTATATTTCTGTCTGTGATAAAAACATCTGTCAAACACACATAAAAACCAGAGGGCAGCAGATCATGTGAAAATATAATATTTGTGTCATTCTCAAAACTTTTGGCCATGACTATATATTAAGTTTTTTTTTTTCAAAAAGGTACAAGGTAATAAGAACACAGAAAATATTCAACAGAAGCTTCAACCAGGGGAAAAGTGATGCAAAAGCTTCATATGCATACATTCATAAAACAAAATAATTATTGATTGATGACAAATAGTGTACTTGAACTAAGAGGGCAAGTGGGCTAAAAAATGGCACAGACATAGTGAGTGAACTAAATGTGATGACCTGTAGTAATGTTTGTTCACCTGTAGTTTAGATGCATAATGATGCCACTTCTGAAAAGGAATGAGCCACTAAATGCTACCCTGTTAAGTAATAGGAAGAAAAGCTACAGAAGAGAACAATGGAGTAGAGAAAAAACACAGGGAAAGGGGGGATGATGAGTTGGGTTAACTCGGCACTGAATTATTAAGATAAGTAAGCCACCTTGCCAGTCACTACGTTTTATTTTAATCATGTACTATGCCTAGCCCTGGTTGTGTGCAGCCTTTAGCAATAGTTTGCTTAGTTAATAGAAATATAAGAGATATAGAAGTTTGAGCACCTATAGGGATCTCACATATTTTCTTATTCGGTAGGGCTTCACAAGAATTTTTGATCAAGTTATGGCCAATAGCAGAGAGCATAAGGGAATAGTCTGCAGTCCAGAGCCTACGAACGTGATATGCTGCATATCTCCCTGGGCACTGGACAACCTCAAAAACATTACGGGGAGTAGTGTGCGTTGACCTTGTATATTCTTATTTGGGGGAGATGCCATTTCATCCAAACTGTGTAGTTGGTTTCTAGAATCAGGGAGTTTAGGAGGCCTCTAAAGACTAAGAACCATATCTTCAACCATTTTAATCTGATAAAGTGGCACAAAAGTCAGACTCCCAGCTGGTAGCATAGGTAAGGTGTCGCCCTAAATGGACATAAAGTAATATCAGGAGCATGGGGCTCAAATGGGGACACTGACCAAACTACCGAAGTATCAAAGTGCTTTTGACCTGTAGAGTGAAATATTTCTTTTGAGGGCAGAGTACTGTGGGGCAAGATTTTAATCTATTAGGATGGAGAAGGTGGTGAATCCTCAATAAACCTGTACTCCGCAGTTTGTACGGAGAGCTAAGTGGTAGCTTTCAAGTATAATAATATAAGATAAGCTGAGCAAGCTGGGCTGCTTAATAGTAATTAGTTAGATTCAGGACTCACAATCCTCCTCTCAGCTATTGGTGAAATACCGTGGACCTGAGGCAGACCTTCCCCTGCCAGATAAATGAACTGATCGCACGATGGGCCATTCCTACAAAAGAGGTATGGACTAAGATAGTAAGAAAATATAAAGAAGATTAGGAAGCAAACTGACTTTAATGAAGTAATTATGGGGCAGCCATGACATTTGGAATTTGGATATTTCCTATAGGATTGAAAAAATATGCAATTGCTTATGCATACCAGTAAAAAAAAATGCGTTTCTGGTCAATGGATGCAAGAAAGACTGTGTTTTTAGTGTATGGAAACATTTTTATCAAAAGTCAAAATTGGAACTTGAAGGTGAAATACGCGTCGAAGATGCAGTATCCCCCTCAGTGACTCCTGATCACAGTGGCCCAAGGTAATATACTACAGCTTACATAGACACTTTAATGTTGACATTTATTATCCATGACTGAATGATAAAACTCAAGTCAGTGTTTTTCTTTGTAACCGAGTGTTTATTATTGTAACTGTTAGGTTGATGTTTAGACCCTTCAGTATATTAGATTGCTCCAGATTAGGTAGAGCTTCGATCGAGGCAGGATGGTGAGACGAAATGGACACAGGAGACAAGTCTCTGGGTTCAAAATCATCTGAACTTTAATCAATTCCCGTCAGCTTATATCCACTGCTAATTGGGCGTATACATACATTAGGTCATCATTATGTTACGTGCATTTCATAACTTATTAATAAATCATTTATTACAGTAAAAACATCTTGTGATGCATATGTCATCTTGACCATTTGCTATCTATAAAGGAATTTCCACGGCCTGTTAGAAGTTACCAGATGTGCTATTAGTGGACCTTAATTATAGCCATTAGTAGTTCTATCTTTATTATTCTATCGATTAGTTGCATACCTCATTGTCATCAGCTACCTCAATCAAGGCGGTGTCATGTCATTAGGGTGATTATTTCATAGTCCTAAGGGCATGTAAACTGACCTTAGGACTATATGCTACCATGTAATTTAATCAGCAAATAGTGTCTTTTTAAAAGAGAGAGAAAAGACATCTTAAAGGGATCTGTATGTGAGAGTTTATAAGGGTCTCTATCTCTATCATAACCTTGATTTGGATTGTCATGAAGGGGCATGTGAGCAACAGTGGGGACATAGTTATCCGTATTAGCTTTTCTAATCGCAATGTTGAAATGTGTGGGGACTCCATTTTTGTCATTAGTTTTATGAAAACATTGTTGACTAATTGCTGCAAGTCATTATACTAACCATTATGTCATGTGATGTACCACTTCATGATTCTCCTTCTCAGTCACATAGACCTTATATAGTATAGATTTGTGTTTTAGGTCATTTTCCTGATCCAACCCAGATGATGGCATGACTAAGTGGAAACCACATGGAAGGGGATGTCATTGCATACAGTTGGGGTAGCCACCAACAGCTTCACCAGCAAAGCACCCCTATACCATCTCACCTTCCCTTCATGATGGACATAACAGATGTACAAATCATCTGGTCACTGTTTCAGTTTCTCACAAAGACATGGTGATTGATACAAAAAATCTAAAATTTTGACTCATCAGACCATTCTGCTTGGCTCAAACAAATCTCTTTTTTTTTCCGGTCCTCAGCACTGCATTCGTTTTTTTGCAGCAAATAAACCATAAATTCCTGCTTCTCAAAGTCTCCTCTGGACAGTTGGTGTTGGGGTGTGCATTAAATATGATGGCACAGGGTTTGTGAAAATGTTTTCAAATCCAATAACTGATTCTTATATTTTATTATGCTCTGATTTCAAAAGCACTTCTATTTTCAACCATTGCATATGAATTTTGCACAAAACAAGCATGAAATTACGTACAAGCGAGATGAACAAGAAAAATCTTTATTGTAGCCAAAAATGTACATAACATTATATATGAAAATGTATTGAACATTCATTCTGCAACTTTATTGGAAATTAATTCATGCACCTTTTCCTTTTCTCTTCAAAGCTTCTCTTGATACCTTTTCTCTTAAAAAAGACCTGCGGATCTTCTCTGTGAAGCATCCAGCAGCAGTCCTCCATCATGCTCACATTCCTTCTACCTTGGTATCGTCTCCCCATCTCCTTAATATGCTGATGAAATCTTTTTCCTTGCTCTTGGCTAACAGCACCAAGGTTTTCAGGAAAGTAGTCCAAATGGGAATGTAAGGGTATGTGCACACATTGCAGATTTGCCTGCAGAATTTTCTGCACAGAATCTGCACCTCTTGGCAGAAAACGAAGATGCAGATTTGATGCGTTTTTGATGCAAATTTTCATGCGGATTTGTATGGGTTTTTTGTAAGCTAAATAAAGATATGTTATTTAACAAACAAAAAATTGTGATGTCATTTCTTGGCCAACCTCCTCTTTTACATTTGTCCAACCCATACTCCATTACACACACAGATAGACAGATAGACAGATAGCTAGATGATAATAGATAGATAGATAGATAGATAGATAGATAGATACATAGATATATCAATAGATAGATACTTAGCTATATCTATGGATAGATCTATCTATAGATAGATCTGTCCATAGATATATCTATCTATCTATAGATATATCTGTCTATCTATAGATATATCTATCGATAGATAGTTATATGCATAGACAGAAAAAAATCTGCGTTAGGCCGGGGTCACACTTTCAAGAAACTCTCACGAGTCTCGCACCTCAATACTCGCAATGCCGCCGGCACTCGGACCGGAGTGTTCAGCTGTTAATAATGGAGAGGCGTCAATTATTAAGCTTATAGTATGAAAGAGTTAAAATGGAGAGGTGTCCATTATTAATCTGATAGTATGAAAGGGTTAACAATACACACATAAGAATAAAGTATTTTAATGAAATAAAACACAACATGGTTTTCATATTTTTATTGCACGCCTAATCCATGCGACACCCTCGGTCTCCTGTAATAAAAAGTAAAATAATAAACCAACCATATACTCCCTGTCCGACACAGTCCAATTAATGAGTGTCCCACGACGATCTCTCCTATAAAACAGTGACATCAGGTTTTTAGACCTGCGGTTTTGCTGCGGATGTGCCCGACTCAATGCAAGTCAATGGGTGCAGAAACGCTGCAGGTCCGCACAAAGAATTGACATGCTTCGGAAAATAAAATGCTGTGAATCCGCGCGGTTTTTTTCTGCAGCATGTGCACAACAAATCTCCATTTCCATAGACTTGCATTGGCTGTGCACTACACTGCGGATCTAATGCGAATCCGTGCGTCTAAAAACGCTGCAGTCCACATCTAAATCCGCAAGGTGTGCACATACCCTAATGAATGTACGGTGACTTCAAATTCAACAGACAACTGAAAGCTTTGAAATATTTCAGCATGTTCTCCACAATGGACTTAAATTTTGGAACTTGGTTGTTACCTAGAAATTTCCTCACAACTTCCTTAAAAGAATCCCAAGCCCTTTTCTCAACAGTTTTCATTTTTGTTTTGAACATGTTATCCTTCATCAGGTTATAAATATGCCTTCCTTCAGTTTTGCTTTGTACAGTCCCTGAAACACAGGTACTTACTTGCATGGGTGAATGTGGACATGCAGATATTAGCCTTAGGTAAGTGTTCACATTAGACAGGGAGGTCAGGGACCCATCCAATTCATGAGATTACCTTGACGATGGATGAAGGGCTCACATTGTTTGATCAAATTTTGTTCGAAGAGTTTCATGTGTATTTTCCTAAATTTCAAAAGCATTTTGATTTTTTTCTCATTACGCCGTTTACTAATCTGATTAATTATTTTTATATATTGATAGATCAGGCGATTTTGAATATAGCGCTACCAAATCTATGTATTTTTTTAAATTGTTTTATTTTGAATGGGGGTTGATTTGAACTTTTATTTTTTTTTATATTTTTAAAAACTTTTTTTACTTTTTACTTGATTAAATAGTCTCCATGGGAAACTAGAAGCTGCGATCATCTGATCGCTTGTGCTACATACAGCAGCGCTTCAGCCCTGCTCTATGAAGAAGAAATGCTCACTTGCTATGAGAGCCGACTGCTGTGCTGCACTCATAGCGATCGAGCAATGACAACCACAGGGGTCTCCTACAGACCCCAGAGTGTCATGCCAATCCATTGGCGATCCACGGTTATGTGACATGGGCGCCGCTGGGCGGGGTTAATGACACACTTCCTGCACG
>VIAB01020446.1:0-12553 GCA_009801035.1 Oophaga pumilio | reverse complement strand
CAGGGCGATGATCACACTCCCTTCCCAGGCTGGTGCATCAGGTTTGGCTATGCTCTGTGGTGCGGTTGGGCTCCGCCGGCATTTTGTGAAAGCCAGGAGGCCTCCTTATATCCATTGCTGCGATGCGGTGGCCTGCGGGAAAATGGCTGTCAGGGGCAGCGCATGCTCAGATTGAGATCTCGGCAGCCATTTTCACTGAGGCCACCGCTTTGCAGCAATGGATATGTTGGGTCCTTCGGGCTTTCACAAAGTGCCGGCGCAGCCCCCGAACCAAGTCACCGCCGAACCTGCTGCACCAGTCTGGGATGGAAGTCATGTCACCGGACCATTGAACACCCCCTGTGACCACGCTCCACCAGCGCTTCCGATCCATCCCGGTAAGCTGAATTCGGACTGTAAGACGGACCCCAATTGACACATTTTTTTTTCCCCTATTTTCCTTCTGAAAATTTAGGGTGCGTCTTATGGTCCGGTGCGTCTTATAGTCCGAAAAATATGGTAGATAGAAATTGTAAAATATATATACCGTATACATTTATTTTTTCCATTCTTTGCAATTATTGCTAGGGTTGGGTTAGGGTTGTGTTAGGGTTGGAGATAGAATTGGGGTTTTTTCAAAAGTAAAAAAAAAAAAAAATGATAATGATGTGACAGCTAGTGTTGAGTACAAGTGCTCACTACTCGAGTTTGCATCGGGTGCTCTGGTATGCGCGGAGTATCGCATATCCCTGCATGTTTTTTTTGAGTGTCTAACAGCCGCAAAACATGCAGGGCAGGGACTTGAGCATATCACTTGAGCACCCGCAATATTTGGTGCATACTCAAGCATCCGATGCAAACTGTAGTAATGAGCACTTACACTCAACACTAATGAAGACATATTCATTGTGACAACCTAATATTATCAAATTTTGTCATATCTGTGGGTTCAAAATACTCACTATACCTCTGGAAAAAAAATCCTTGAGAGGTGTGGTTTCCAAAATGGTGTCACTTATGGGGGGTTTCCACTGTTTAGGCACATCAGGGGCTCTCCAAACGCGACATGGCGTCCGCTCTCGATTCCAGCCAATTTTGCGTTCAAAAAGTCAAACTTTGCTCCTTCCCTTTCAAGCCCTGCCGTGCGCCAAATAGTGGAAACCACCTATAAGTGACTCCATTTTGGAAACTACAACCCTCATGGATTTTATCCAGGGGTATAGTGTTGATTTTTAACCCGAAGGTACTACACAGAATTTGATAACATTAGGTGGTGATATTGAATATGTCGTCATTAGTGTTGAGCGCAAGGGCTACTCGAGTTTGCATTGGGGTGCTTCAGTATGCACTAAGTATTTCGGGTGCTCGAGCGACCCTGTTGCAAAATCAAGTAGCGAGCACTTGCACTCCACAATAGTCGTCATATCTTCATTTTTTTTTTTTTTTACTTTTGAAAAAACCCTAACCCCAGTGCTAACCCTAATGGCTAAGAATGAAAGAAATAAAAATGATCAAATAAAAAAAAATGTAAGGGGATTACACTGGGAGGGTGACACACTAATTATTGTCTTTTGATCACTGTGATAGGGCCGAGAACAGAGCTTGGGGAACGGTGAAGGTGCCGGGGGGGTAGGTGATAGGGGGACCTCATGTCAGAAGAGATAGAAATGTTTCTAATAGTGGCACTTTTTTTTTTTTTTTTTTTAACATGATCGCCAATATTCATTGAATAACAGCAATCACGTGATCGGGAACCGGAAAAAACGGCCTTGATTGTGTTCTTCAGGGTCTGAAACCCTAAAGAATTTCGACGCTAGGGTCTCTATACTCTTATTCCCAATTGTTGTTTTAAAACGGCAATGAGGGAATAAGGCCCCTTAACGGCCGACGTTTTAATGCGTATCTGCGCTCATTAAGGGGTTAAAGACTAAAAATGGGGCAGTCCTGAAGGGGGTTAACAGACAAAAATGATGGTGCCTGCTGTGATATTCGGCCTAGTTAAAAGGAAAACATAGAACCTACAGAGATTTGTGAGAATATTTCTCTGATGTTAGTTGTACTTTCTCTGGAACCACTTAGAAAAGACCTGTGATAATCATTATTCGGCATTTTTTGTTTTAGGGACCCACATACGTTGGTTCAGCTTACCTCTTTCCTGGCATTGAACAAGTTCCAGCCTTTTCATGTGTCTGTTTCCAGTAACACTCTTCTGTTGTTGGTGAGTTTCAGTCCTTTTTGAGTGTTTTAAAATGCAATTTTGTTAATAAACGCTAAGTAATCAGTTCACTTCATCCCAGGATTTCCATAGCCACTTGACACGTAGTGAAGTAGTGGGCTACCTTGGGGGGCGTTGGGACACCAGCAGCCAGCGTAAGTATTTTTTGTTGTTTGTACTTCACCCAATAATAACTGATCAACTAAGGGATTGTCCATTACTGGATAGCCCCAATTTAATCAATTCAGGACCCCATATAAAGTTAAAGTGTATATTCAGTTCCAGCAGTGGCGCCATTCCAGCGATGTAGGTGACGTGACATTTTTGTGCCAGTTGCTGGCTGCAGCCAATGAGCCATTGCTTGTGAGCATCACCCTTTATTGTTTTGTCAGCGTGAATGTCAACCCTGACAAAATAATGATGAACCGCCACTTATTGGCTACAGCCAGCATGTGGCACAACAATATCACATCATCCTGCAGTGTTGCTGACATCGCTGGAATAACGCCGCTGCAGGAGACTAGTATACACATGGGGGTCCTGAATTGATTAAGCTGTGGTTGACAAGTAGTGGAAAACCCCTCCTAAGTATTATGCTGGAGTAAATTGTAACTCTTTCTCCAGTGTTGACTGTTCTGCGTGCCTTTCCTTGCCGCTCCCGCCTGAAGGACACGGACACCGCTGCAGCAGTAGAAGAAGAGGTGATGTTTGGGAACAATGAAATGGGAAGGAAACATCAGAGATCGGAGACATGTCCCCTGAAATATGTCAAAATGCACGTCTATCATTTAATCTTTATTTTTATACAGTGGGTACGGAAAGTATTCAGACCCCTTTAAATTTTTCACTCGTTGGTTCCTTGCAGGCATTTGGTAAATTCAAAAAAAGTTCATTTTTTTTTCTCAATAATGTACACTCTGCACCCCATCTTGACTGAAAAAAACAGAAATGTAGAAATTTTTGCAAATTTATTAAGAAGGAAAAACTGAAACATCACATGGTCATAATAGTGGTCATAAGGTCATAATAGTGTCTGAGCAAAGGGTCTGAATACTTATGACTCATAAGTATTCAGACCCTTTGCTCAGACACTCATAATTAAGTCACATACTGTCCATTTCCTTGTGATCCTCCTTGAGATGGTTCTACACCTTCATTGGAGTCCAGCTCCAGCTGTGTTTAATTAAACTGATAGGACTTGATTTGTAAAGGGACACACCTGTCTATATAAGACCTCACAGCTTACAGTGCATGTCAGACCAAATGAGAATCATGAGGTCAAAGGAACTTGCCAAAGAGCTCAGAGACAGAATTGTGGCAAGACACACATCTGGTCAAGGTTACAAAAGAATTTCTGCAGTACTCAAGTTTCCAAAGAGCACAGTGGCCTCCATAATCCTTTAATGGAAAAAGATGGGACCACCAGAAATTTTCCTAGACCTGGCCGTCCAGCTAAACTGAACAATCGTGGGAGAAGAGGTAAGGAAGAACCCCAAGATCACTGTGACTGAGCTCCACAGATGCAGTAGGGAGATGGGAGAAATTTCCACAAAGCCAACTATCACTGCAGGCCTCCAACAGTTGGGCATTTATGGCAGAGTGGCCCTACGGAAGCCTCTCCTTAGTGCCAGTCATATGAAAGCCCGCATAGAGTTTGCTTAAAAAAATATGAAGGACTCCCAGACTATAAGAAATAAGATTCCCTGGTCTGATGAGACGAAGATAGAACTTTTTGGTGATAATTCTAAGCGGTATGTTTGGAGAAAACCAAGCACCGCTCCTCACCTGCCCAATACAATCCCAACAGTGAAACATGGTGGTGGCAGCATCATGCTATGGGGGTGTTTTTCAGCTGCAGGGACAGGACGACTGGTTGCAATTGAAGGAAACATGAATGCAGCCAAGAGATATCTTGGATGAAAACCTCTTCTAGAGTGCTCTGGATCTCAGACTTGGCCGAAGGTTCACCTTCCAACAAGATAATGACCCCAAGCACACAGCTAAAATAACAAAGGAGTGGCTTCAGAACAACTCATCATTCCCAAGAAGACTCATGGCTGTACTAGCTCAAAAGGGTGCTTTTGCTCAATACTGAGCTAAGGATCTGAATACTTTATGGCCATGTGATATTTCAGTTTTTATTTTTTAATAAATTTGCAAAAATTTCTACATTTCTGTTTTTTTCAGTTAAGATGAGGTGCAGAGTGTACATTATTGAGAAAAAAAATGAACTTTTTTGAATTTACCAAATGGCTGCAATGAAAGAAAGAGTGAAAAATTTAAGTGGGTCTGAATACTTTCCGATCCCACTGTATTTGGCAACTTCAATGAATGAATCTGTCAAAATGAATTTACCAATAAAACTGGTGGTATGGCTGTATGAGTTGTAACAATAGAAATGATGCTTGTTTTATAGAAATTCAGTGAGCCACATGCAATTTAGCGTGTAAACAGTGGGATGTCAGCTGGTGTACACAGAATATTTTATTTACGCTGCTCCCTTGACTATTCAGTTTTAGTTTGTTTTTTAAATTCCGCCATACAGCTGCAGAGATATGGGTCTTTTTATTTACTGCGAATTTTATGGTCTTTACCAAGTTGACAATTCAAAGACAATTAAAATTAACGCAAAATAAAAAGGCCCATTGGTCTCAAATAATATGGCAGATTAAAAAAATGGAATATATAGTGGAGTAGCAGGAATAAAATACCGTAATACCAAATCTGGACACACTTTGCCTGGTTATAGGGTCTCTTTAACAGAACACTGCGTAACTTTTTACAGTCAGATCCAGAAATATTTGGACAGTGACCGAATCTTGGTGGTTTGTGCGCTTGCGTGTCACTATTTTGGATTTAAACTGAAACAACTGAGATGCCATTGATGTGTAGACTTTTACGTTTAATTAAAGGGATTGAACAAAACTATCCTTCAAAATGTTTAGGAATTGTAACCATTTTTCTGCAAAGCCTCCTCATTTGAGGGATTTAAAAGTAATTGGACAAATTAACTTCAGCATAAATAAAATGATCATTTTTAATACTTTTGTAGAGAATCCTTTGCAGGCTGTGACTGCCTGAAGTCTGGAAGCCGTGGACGTCGCGAAACGCTGAATTTCCTCCTTTGTGATGCTTTTCCAGGCCATTACTGCAGCTGACCTCAGTTGTTGCTTGTTTGTGGGTCTTTCTGCCTTAAAGGAAACCTGTTAGCAGTTTTGGTCGATAGAAGATACACAGCCGTCACCTTTCAGGGCTTATATACAGCATTCTATAATGCTGTATATAAGCCCTCAACCCGACCTGGAAGAACTGAAAAATAAGTTTTATTATACTCACCTGCAGGGTGGTCCGGTCCGATGGGTGTCGCTATTCTTGGTTCGGTGCCTCCCATCTTCTTATGATCGCCGCCCTCCTGCTTGCTTCCTGTGGATGATGCGACCCTGCATCATCCACACAGGCTCCCCGGCACCGCGCTCCTGCGCAGTCATACTTCTCTGCTCTGCTGAGGGCAGAGCAAAGTACTGCAGTGCTCAGGTGCCGGGTCTCTTTGACCTTTTCCTTTAAGTTTGGGTCTTAAGCATGTGTAATGCATACTCAGTGGGGTTGAGATTTGGTGATTGACTCGGCCATTGCAGAATATTCCGCTTCTTTACCTTAAACTCATGGATTGCATTTGCAGTATATTTTGGGTCATTGCCCATCTGTACTATGGAGCACCGTCCAATCTATTTGATTGAATCTGAGCAGAAAGTATAACCCTGTACACTTCAGAATTTAACCGGCTGCTTCTGTCTCCAGTCACATCATCAATAAACACTAGTGACCCAGTGCCATTGGAAGCCATACATGCCTATGTCATCACACTGCCTCAACCATGTTTTACAGAGGATGTGGTGTGCTATGGATCATGAGCCGTTCCAAGCCTTTTCCGTACTTTTGTCTTCCCATTATTCTGGTACAGGTTGATCTTAGTTTCGTTTGACCAAAGAATGTTTTTCCAGATCTAGGCTGGCTTCTTTGGTGTTATTTAGCAAAGTCTAATCTGGCCTTTCTATTTTTAAGGTTGAATAATGGTTCGCACCTTGAGGCGAACAGTCTGTATTTGCTCTCATGAAGACTTCTCTTTATGGTAGACTTGGATACTGAACCACCTACTTCCTGGAGAATGTTCTTCACCTGGGTTGATGTTTTGAAGGAGTTTTTCTTCACCATGGATAGGATCCTGCGATCATCTATTACTGTTGCCTCCCATGGATGTCCAGGTCTTTTGGAGTTCTCAAGCTCAAAGTTTGCTTTGTTGCTTTGGCCACTCCAAACATTTCTGCTACCTCTCTAATGGATTTCTTCTTTTTATAGCCTAATGATTCTGTGTACATATTAAAGAGCTATAATTCCTAAACCCCTATTCCAATTAGGATGTGAATACTCTCAAATTAAAGCTGAGTCTGCACTTTAAGCCCATGTTGATTATGTATCTGTATCTTCAATATGTTTTGGTAAAAGACTAAAATGCCAAAACTTGCGTCACTGTCCAAATATTTCTGGACCTTACTGTTAGATGCTTCTCTTCTACAAAGGCTCTGTGGGAATATTACCTGGAAGTGCATTGGGGTGGGTCATACCATTAGTTTTATTAGTAAAATGCCTTGAATCACTTCAAATATCAGAGGTTTTGCATGCAAGGGTGATTATCAGAGACTTGGCCTGCTGCTCTTTTCTCCCCATTACATTACCGCAAGCTCTTAAATCGAGATGCTGACTAACCTTTGTTAGTTCACTGCCTATTGTGATGAGAGTGCACTAGAGAAGAAGCTGAAGCACTTCAAGTGCTACTTCTATAAATGCTATCTACGATGGGTACCAGAAATAACGATGAGGGTATCAGTTGTAAATTGTGAAGTGTTTTCTGTTTTAAAAGAAAATATTTTTTTTAAAGGATTGGCCATTCAATAGGAAGACTTACAGAAAGGCTATAAACAATTAAGTTTTTGAAAATTAAAAAAAAAAGCTTTGCAGTGTAATAGTCCTTGTTGCTCATGTATGGGCTATGAAAGATTTGGTAACCATAGGTATATGCATCCATAGAATATAGGTTGGCAGCAGTCACATGATTGACCAATGTGCCCACAAGTCCACAGTCCATGGCCATGTCTGCCTTTGTACAGGTTTTATGCATTAACTTGTGCATCTAGCCCATATACAGGCAGTCGTAAACTATAGAAGAACGCAGGCATGAAGAGCCAACAAAGTAGTCACATGAGTTAATCACAAGACTGCTGTCATCTTAAATTGTAAGGACATGGAGACTGCTAGTTTCCAGTTCACATGGGAAGCAGGAAGCCTTAAACCTTCCCATAAAGTGGCCGACCTCTTTAAAGGAAACGTGTCACCCCACAAGTCTGTATATATACAGCGTTCCTAGTGATCAGAGACCTAAGAGACATCTTCACAGAATGCAGCCTTAGTGCTGCTGAAGGTGGCTCTTTTACTTAAAAAGGCCCTGGGGGGGGGTGACAGGTTTCCTTTAAGCATACCATCGTTTAACCTATCCATTTGCAACATTCTACATCAGCTTCATTTATATCCATTCCAATGTTCTCCTTATTCAGAATAGTTCTTTTTCCAACCAGATCTATCACAATCTTTTCCTACGGGGCCTGTCTTTGGTTGGTTGGTATCATAGTCACCCTTTTAGTCCCGCTCTGCCATCCCTGCAGGACATTGAGTCTCAGATGGATTATCAGCTAAAACTGCAGGGTTCAGACAACAGTTTCCAGCCATGTTTGGGCTTAATATGCGGTGAGACATTTTTCTCATTTGCCTCACAGATCCATACCATTTCAAAGTTTGTGTTTTTTTTTATAACTTTTTACTTTCTTTAAATTAGCCCCATACTTCCGTGGAAACCATGGGACCCAATCTACAATCTGTCCATTCTGGGTTATGCCTCCTGCAGAGGTTAGTCATACATTTTAGAATTCACATTTCCTGTGTTGTAGGTTACTTTTCATTTTTTTTTCTTTTCTTAATACAAATCTCTTCCAGCACCGTCCAAATGATTATGGAATTCCTATGGAAGTTGAAGTTACATATATACAGGACAGTTTTCTAACGAATGACATCTTGCACGACATGGTAAGGAGTCACAATTTTTTATAGGACATTGAAATGTTTACAATTGATTTATGATAAAAACATCAACTTTGATGACATCATGAATGGGTTTATTGATCCTTCAAGAGAAGAGAAAGGAGGGTTGCAAACCCTTTGACTAAATCACTGTTAACTCATTCTTCATCAACTACTGGGATAAGTAGAGGCTGTAGAAACCAAACAGCCCAAAATGTTTAATAAAACCTTTTAGCAAACAATATTTTTGACCAAAATACACATCATTTAGAAATTAATGGCAGCAACGCATCTCAAAAAAGTTTGGACAGGGCCATGTTTACCAATGTGTAGCATCCACTCTTCTTACAATAGTCCGTAAAGGTCTGGGAAATGAGGAGACCAATTGCTGGAGTTTTGGGAGAGGAATGTCCTATTCGTTCCTGATGTAGGATTCCAGCTGCTCAACAGTCCTGAGCCTTGTTTGTTTTGTTTGTTTTTTTTGTTTCATAATGCACCAAATGTTTTTCATTGGTGAAAGGTTAGGTCTGCAGGTGGCCAGTTCATCACACTTAGGGTCCCGTTACACATAGCGACTCACCAGCGAACCCAACAACGATATGCACTTGTCAGGATCGCTGGTGAGTCGCTACATGATCGCTGGTGAGCTGCCAAACAGGCAGCGATCAGGACAGTGACTATGCGGGTAACAAGCGACGCACGTCGCTTAGTTACCAGCAGTGTACCTTAGATACCAGCGCCCTGGTGCAGGGAGCTGGTAACCAAGGTACACATTGGGTTTCCAGGTGCCGCTTGGAGCTTAGAAACCCGCTGTGTACCTTGGTTACCAGCTCGCCTGCACCAGCGCGCTGGTATCTAACGTACACATCGGGTTTCCAGGCGCCGAACCCATTGTTTACCTTGGTTACCAGCTCCGGCTGGCTGATCGCTGGTCTCACGCCTGTCACATGCAGCGATGCGCGCTGGCCAGCGGGAGACCAGCGATCAAAAAATGGTCCAGTACATTCAGCGACGATCAGCGACACCCAGCAGGGGGGCTGATCGTCGCGGAGTGTCACCCTAAGCGAGATTGCTGGCTAGGTCGCTGCTACGTCACAAAATCGGTGACGTTTCAGCAATCTCGCTAGCGATCTCACTATGTGTAACGGGGCCTTAACTCTTCTTTTGTGAAGACATGATGTTGTGATGGACCCAGTGTGTGGTTTAGCATTGTCTGGCTGAAATATGCAAGGTCTTCCCTGAAATAGACGTCTGGATGGGAGCATATGTTGTTCTAAAACCACTATATAATGCACAGTGCCTATCAAGATGTGTAAGCTGCCCATTCCATAGAGACTAATGTAGCCCTATATTAGAGACGCAGGCTTTTGAGCTGTTCATTGATAATAAACTGGGTTGTCCTTCTCTTCTTGAGTCTGCAGTATATGATGTCCTTGTTTCTATAAAGAATTTCACATTTTGATTCATCTGACCACAGAACAGTTTTCTATATTTCCTCAGTCCATTATAAATGAGCTTTGACCCATAGAAACTATCAGCGGTTTCTGGATTGTGTTGATAAATGGCAACTTCTTTGCATGATAGAGCTTTCACTTGCATTTGAGGATTGCACGTCAAACTGTACTGATTTCTGGAAATATTCATGAGCTCTTGCAGTGATTTGCATGACCAAATTGTGCCTGTTTTAAAGGCCCATTAATCAGGAGAATCTAATATTGATCACTGCCCTTGTACTTTGTTGACATGGATTTCTCCAGAATCTCTAAATATTTTGATATTGTGTTCTGTAGATAGTGGAATATTCAAAGTCTTTGCAATTTTATATAGAGGAACTTTTTTTCTGAAATTGGTTCACAATTTTTAGATGCAGCTGTTCAGATTGGTGAACCTCTGACCATCTGTGCTTCTGAGAGACTCTGCCTTTCTATCATGCTCTTTTTATACAAAGTCATGTAACTTAGTTGAAAATTGATCGTGCGCCTGTTTTTCTTTAGTAAGACATACTTTTCCAGTCTTTTGTTAACCCTGTCCCAACTTTTCCGAGATGTGTTGTTGACATCAATTTCTAAATTAATTAATTGTTTTCAAATGAAATGGAAAAATGTCTAATTTTCAACTTCTGATGTGTTCTATGGTCTGTTGTGAATAAAATATGGCAATGAGAGATTTCCAAATCATTGCATTCCTGTCTTTTTTTTGCATTTTACAACACAGCATCTCAACATTTTTGGAATTAGAGTTATATTATAAGCTGCTTAGAGCTGCCACTCAGTGGGTTTCTGGTTTCTCAGACAAATTGACCAAAATACCACTCCACCACTCCAAAGAGCTCAGCTTCTGCATGAGTTTTGTTCAGATACATGTACGGGTTCAATTTTAAGTGGCCTCCCACACAATAGAGAGCTGCCAGCCAAGCAATTGGCTGAACAATGGCTATCTCTCCTGACTCCTCCATACACAGGACCTCTGGTTCTCCTGAGTAGTGCTGTGTTCTCTGAGAGAGAGGCTGCCATAATCCTCTAGCGGTGGCTTATACGATACGATACAATACACTTTATTGATCCCGAGGGAAATTATGGTATCACAGCAGCGTTACAACAGCATTACAAACAAAACATTACAAACAGCATTACATAGAGTAATTACTAGATACAAATCTTGCACATGACTAAACACAATACGTAACAAACAAAGGTACACAAATCTCTAATCATTTCCATTAGTGCGCCAGTCCTAGGTCGTAGCCATCTTTCACCCTTAGTGAATTGTTATACATCCCCATAGCGGTAGGCACAAACGATTTCCTGAATTTCTCCTTCTTGCACCTTGGAAGGATTAGACGGCTGCTGAATGTGCTCTTCTGCTTCAAGAACAGCTCGTATAGTGGGTGTGTATTATTGTTCATTATAGTTATCTTGGCACGAATAAAAGCATCTGCACTCCAAAATCAGACATGTCAGATCCTAATCTCCCCGGACCTCGTACAGTGGGTACGGAAAGTATTCAGACCCCTGTAAATTTTTCACACTTTGTTTCATTGCAGCCATTTGGTAAATTCAAAAAGTTCATTTTTTTCTCATTAATGTACACTCTGCACCCCATCTTGACTGAAAAAAACAAATGTAGAAATTTTTTGCAAATTTAATAAAAAAGAAAAACTGAAATATCACTTGGTCATAAATATTCAGACCCTTTACTCACTATTGGTGCCCACATGGGAAGGAGCCCAAACGTGGGCTCCTTGTCCCAAAAGGATTGCATGGGGTAGGAACATAATGGCTCCTAACCAAGAGATCACTCAGGTTTTTTGATCTCCTAGAACTCATGAGGGGGGGTATCGCCCAGGAAGGACCCCAAGGAGGGTTCAGACCCCAAGACAGGCCAGTGTTTTGTCAAAATAGCATGCATATTTTCCCACTCATGATTGAAAGTGGAAATGAATCGAATGGGTCCATCACCACTACCATTTTTATATTTCTTTGCTGAATATAAAAAGTTACCGCGTGGGGTTTTTCTGGCACGATCATACCTTGATTTAATACATCTGCGGCTGTAGCAGCGGGCCTCAAAACGACTTTTCAGGTCCAAGGCTTGTGCCTCAAACCTGGCATCAGAGGAGCAAATTCGTCTCATTCTGAGGAACTGTAAGACCGGGACAGCCCTAATGGTGGCTGGATTATGAGCTGAGGTGGCATGTATTAAGGAATTAAAAGATGTGGGCTTTTTGAAGACATCGGTCTGGATACGCCGGCCACTATCAACCTCGGAGCAGATGTCCAGAAAGTCAATTTTCTTATGGCCACAGGAATATGTAAGCCGAATGTTAAATGTATTGCTGGTAAGAGATGTAAAAAAGTCCTCGAGCTGGTGGGCCGTTCCATCCCACAACATAAAGATGTCATCTATATAACGACACCAGCACAGCACATGGGAAGCGGCCAGTGGGCCCCCACTGCCCAAGATATATCTCTCCCAGGCGCCCAGAAAGAGATTAGCATATGAGGGCGCACAGGCCACGCCCATGGCTGTGCCTCGTTTCTGCATGTAAAAATTGTCCTTGAAGACAAAGAAGTTGTGGGTAAGGATAAAGCCCATCAGCTCGAGGATTAGCTCACACAAAGGGCCGTCCAGGTCGGAGGCCCCCAGGAATAGACAAATAGCATCCTGGCCTTGGAAATGATCTATGGAGGTTGTAAGCTTTTCAGGGGATATAGCTCTGGGATCGCCGTC
>VIAB01020445.1:4688-16347 GCA_009801035.1 Oophaga pumilio | reverse complement strand
AGCAGTCACACAGGTCACAGACAGTTTGCAGACAGGTCACAGAGAGGTCATATTGCTGCTGTGACCTGTCATTGGTGAGATCGATGATCACATCAATCCCACCAATCAGAGGAGACCCTTGTTATGCCGGTGTTGCTAGGCACCGGCCTAGTAATCGGAGCTGACAGCTCCGATTACTAGGCAGGTCACCGGCAGGTCACTAAGCAGGGCACAGCACGGTCACACCACGACTGTGCCCTGTGATTGGCATGCCAGTCAGCAGCTGCAGGCCCTTCTAGGCCTGTCCTAGGCTCCAGCCTAGGATCAGTGCTATTACTGCATCGATCCAGGCAGGTACCGGCAGGGCACAGCGCAGTTATACTGCGGCTGTGCCCTGCAATTGGCACGATCAATGTGATCGTCGATCGTGCCAATCCGGGGGGGTCTGGACCATGCCTGGCACAGGCCTAGGATCGAGTACACCGGTACTCGATCCTAGCCTGGGATCTCACTGTTTCAGCCAATCTGATTGGCTGAAACAATGAGAAAGGCTGCGATTGGCTGTTCAGAATTGAACAGCCAATCACAGTGATCGGGAGGCCGGGTGGGCGGAGAGAGGCCCTGGAATGTCGACACCATCTTCCTCCAGGTAAGATGGCGTCGGAATTTTAATGCGATCACTGCGACTTAAGTCGCGATGTCGCATTAAAGGGCATGACGTACTATCCCGTCCCTGGTCATATGGGCCCAGGTACCATGGACGGGATAGTACGTCGGATGGCAGAAAGGGGTTAAATATATTTGGTCCAAGTTTAACTGAAATTACATCTGCCCTTAAATAATATGGTGCCTATTGTCTCTTCATGGGTGCGCCACATCCCTGCATCCCCGCGTCCTCCGTCACCCCGCAATACAATTAGCAATTATACTCATACATGACTCCTCCTCGACCCGCCCCCCCTCTACCTGGTGCCAAATCCAGTTCCTGCACTGCTTTCACACACTATGATGTGTGAGGGGCGGTATAATTAACTCCTACAGCGAGCTTATGATTTACAGGTGAGGTTATGACTGAATTGACCTTTATATACTCACAGGAACACTGCCCCAGTATTCCCTGACGAATCTGCACACAAAACGCGCATTGGGGTACTGGGTAGTGTGGTTCTATCAACCATGGCACATGTCTGCATCTATCATGGTTTGAAATGGATATCATAATACAGTGGGAAAAAAATAGTCCGCCACAAATTGTGCAAGTTCTCCCACTTAAAAAGATGAGAAAGACCTGTAATTGTGGATTGCACACCAGGGCAGTGGGGTACTCGGTACCGGGCCGCTTCTTAAAGGGGAAGTGTCACAGCTCAGTGATCCGGTCCGTGGCCTTGGGCATCCAATAAAGGGGTATATTTACAAGGGATAATAGAGTTTGTAATAAAGTGTTTGTGACGCCACCTGTGGTTTCTGGTCAGAGGTGACCAGCGCTGCAGTGCAGATCCTCTGGAACTTGTGGTGATGTAGCAGAGTTGATAAAGCTCCCCGCAGTTGGAGCTATGTCCCAGGGCAGATGTAATATAAAGTAGATGGTAAAGATGTAGTATTTGGCAAGGGATGTAGCAGTGTTGAGTGGGTGTTGCAGGAAGAACTTAAGAGAACACAGTCAGATGCAGTTTCCAAAGCTTTACTCACAGTTCTGCAGGCAGAGCATCCAGGGCACTGGTTACAGATGGTGCTGGAGTCGGTCAGCCTGAAAGCAATTTGGAATGTCATTCAGGTGGAATGTGAGGCCTCCTTACTAGCACTATTCTCTGAGGTACTTGCTGTTGTAAACTCTGTTAAAGTTCCTCTCTCTCTGTTACTTTTAAGTAGAACTCCACTCGTATGACAGACAGCTGTAGCCTGCTTCAGGAATCGCTCCTCTCTGGCGTCTCCAGCTCACACGTGCTGCTGTGTCGTCGAGTCTCAGTTGGGGACAGAGGACCTGCTGTCTTCTGCCCTCCGTATTCTGCTGCTGGGGCTTTAGTTACCCACTCAGCTTCGGACTCTGGGGTCCGGGGTCCGGTTTCTGTCACTCAGAACTAGGGTGAGCTCAGCTTATAGCTCCTGTCCCCCAGCTTGTCTCCACACGTCCTTCCTCAACTCTCCTCAGACACTATATACTCTAACTCCTCCCTCAGCCAGAATACTCCAGAGAAGCTCCCCTGAAATCAGGTGTTAGAGCTCCCCCTTCTGGTCTGGAGTAGGAAAAGTGTTGTATGCTGTGTGTTACCTGTTATGGGGAGCCTTCCTTGCTTTCAGGCATGACATCACTCTCCCCTGGAGGAAGGCAAGGTCACTGTGGCAGCCGAACTCCTGGGGTGCCACAATTGACATCATAGGTAGACCACAACTATGAGAGTCAAAATGAGAAAACAAATCCAGAAAATGACCTTGTCTGATTTGGCAAGATTTATTTTTCAAATTATGATGGAAAATAAGTATTTTCTGCTGTGTCAGAATCTGAACCTGTCTCTGAATGATTCTGTGGCTGAATCCGTACCTACCCTAAACCTTCTGTAGCAGTTCCCTCTCCTAAATCTGCTGTGTCTGAATCTGTACCTATCTTCAAACCTTCTGTTAGATCCAGTACCTTTTCATAACCAGCTGTGTCTGAACCAGTACTTATCTCTAATCTGTTGTCTCTGTGCAACATTAGTGATTCTTGTGTACAAACGCTACTTCATTTTAAGTATCCTGTGTGAATCTGATTCTGCATGTCCCGTGAGCACCTGTTCTTGTATTTGTCCTATGTGTACTTGACTTTGTCCTGTGTGTACCTGTCCTTGTATGAATCTGATCCTGTCTGTCCTGTGTATACAACCCCTGGCAAAAATTATGGAATAACCAGCCTTGGAGGATGTTCATTCAGTTGTTTTATTTTGTTAAAAAAAAAACAGATCACAGACATGGCACAAAACTGAAGTCATTTCAAATGGCAACTTTCTGGCTTTAAGAAACACTAAAAGAAATCAAGAACAAATAATGTGGTAGTCAGTAATGGTTATTTTCTTTGACCAAGCATAGGGGAAAAATTATGGAATCACTCAATTCTGAGGGAAAAAATTATGGAATCACCCTGTAAATTTTCATTCCCAAAACTAACACCTACATCAAATTAGATCTGCTCATTAGTCTGCATCTAAAAAGAAGTAATCACACCTTGGAGAGCTGTTGCACCATTTGGACTGACATGAATCATGGCTCAACACAAGAGATGTCAATTGAAACAAAGGAGAGGATTATCAAACTCTTAAAAGAGGGTAAATCATCAAGCAATGTTGCAAAAGATGTTGGTTGTTCACAGTCAGCTGTGTCTAAAATCTGGACCAAATACAAACAACATGGGAAGGTTGTTAAAGGCAAACATATTAGTAGACCATTGAAGGCATCTAACCATCAAGACCAGAAACTTAAAGCAATATGTCTCCAAAACAGGAAATGCACAACAAAACAAATGAGGAACGAATGGGTGGAAACTGGAGTCAACGTCTGTGACCGAACTGTAAGAAACCGCCTAAAGGAAATGAGATTTACATACAGAAAAGCTAAACTAAAGCCATCATTAACACCTAAACAGAAAAAAACAAGGTTACAATGGGCTAAGGAAATGCAATCGTGGACTGTGGATGACTGGATGAAAGTCATATTCAGTGATGAATCGCAAATCTGTATTGGGCAAGGTGATGATGCTAGAACTTTTGCTTGGTGCCATTCAAATGAAATTTATAAAGATGACTGCCTGAAGAGGACATGCAAATTTCCACAGTCATTGATGATATGGGGCTGCATGTCAGGTAAAGGCACTGGGGAGATGGCTGTCATTACATCTTCAATAAATGCACAAGTTGATATTTTGGACACTTTTCTTATTCCGTCAATTGAAAAGATGTTTGGGGATGACGAAATCATTTTTCAAGATGATAATGCATCCTGCAATAGAGCAAAAACTATGAAAACATTCCTTGAAAAAAGACACATAAGGTCAATGTCATGGCCTGCAAATAGTTCGGATCTCTATCCAATTGAAAATCTTTGGTGGAAGTTGAAGAAAATGGTCCATGACAAGGCTCCAACCAGCAAAGCTGATCTGGCAACAGCAATCAGAGAAAGTTGGAGCCAGATTGAGGAAGAGTACTGTTTGACACTCATTAAGTCCATGCCTCAGAGACTTTAAGCTGTTGTAAAAGCCAGAGGTGGTGCAACAAAATACTAGTGATGTGTTGGAGTGTTTTTTTGTTTGTTTGTTTTTCATGATTCCATAATTTTTTCCCTCAGAATTGGGTGATTCCATAATTTTTGCCCTATGCTTGGTAAAAAAAATAACCATTACTGACTAACACATTATTTGTTCTTGATTTATTTTAGTGTTTCTTAAAGCCAGAAAGTTGTCATTTGAAATGACTTCAGTTTTGTGCCATGTCTGTGATCTGCTTTTTTTCAACAAAATAAAACAACTGAATGAACATCCTCCAAGGCCGGAGATTCCATAATTTTTGCCAGGGGTTGTACTTGTACTTGTGTTAGTTTGTGAACTTGTCCCTATCTGTCTGCACCTGCAATTCTGTACTTGTCTGCATCTGTGGTTCCCTGCCCGCATTCGCCGTTCCCTGCCTGTCCGCATCCGAGTTTCCCTGCCAGTGACCTATCTCTTCCTGAAGTTGTTCCTGTTCGTCCAGTCTGAACAGGGTCCTATCTGTTTCTGTATTCCAGTCATACCAGCCAGTATCTGCAAGAATCTGACTGCCTGTTTATCAGCTGTGCTCACTAGCACCTGCCTGCCTATGTATCAGCCTTTCCACCAGAACTTGCCTGGCTGTATATCAGCTGTGTCTGCCAGAACCTGCCTGTCTGTATATCTGCCGTGTCTGCCAGTACCTGTCTGTCTGTGAATCAGCTGTGCCAATCAGTATCCCTGCTGTACCTACCTGCATATGCTGTGCCTGCCTGTATCCCTGTTAGTACCTGTAGTTACAGCTACCTGTTCCTTTTGGGGGTCAGCTGCATTGCGTTCGAGGTCTGTCCTGGAATAGCACCCGGCGTCCATCCAGGGCCAAGTCTAATCCCATCATCAGGGACTCTAGCGAAGAGTGGGGTGTTTGCTTACCTACTTCCTTCCAGGCTCTTCTCGGTCCATGGCACATTGGGTCCACGATCCACGCATGCGCTTAACAGTTCTCGTGTGAGTATAACATATTGCTCATCCATAGAGTTTTACACATTCTTGGGTAGATTTCTCTGGTATATAACCCTTCAAAAAAATTGTTCAAAAGTTTATCGGTATTATATTGATCATCCATAGAGTATTACATCTTCTCGGGTACATTTTCTTGGTATATAACATTCACAAAAAGCGTTGTGAAATTATTCTTGATTGAATTACTCATCCATACGGTATTCCGTGCTCTGTGGTACAGTACATTTCAGTGGTATATAACAGTACAAATTATCTGGATTCAATTACTCATCCATACAGTATACAACAAAAAATCTGAACAGCACTTCCATATAGTGTTAACAGGTGCAAGCTGCAATGGCTGCATAACATACAAAAAGGGGTAGATGCAGCATCACTATCTAAGGACCAAGATATATGCAAATACGAAATCTAAAGTACACTGTTGCTCAATAAAATGTACTTACAAAAATGAAGGTACTTAGTGCATAAATTGGCCACTTCATGTATGCCCATCAATCACAGCAAAATGAGCTTCTTCTGATGGGTCCTATCATCCTAAACATGCCTCTCTTAGGCTATAAGCTTGCAATGTAAATGGCCAAACATTCCTTTCTCTGGTTATAAACCTACAATTTTAAATCGGTAGGTAGGAACCTACACTAATTAAAAGCACCCTTGGGCTGATGGGAGGAGTCAGAAAGGAGGCAGTCACAGCCTCCAATGGTAAACAGCAAAAATCTAAAAACCTTACCAGCACCTCCATATAGTGTGAACAGGTGCAAGCTGCAATGACTGCATAACATACAAAAAAAAGAGAGGGGGGAGGACGCAGGACCCATCAGAAGGAGGTTACCCTGCCTTGGTTTATGGGCATACATGAATTGGCCAATTTATGCACTAAAAACCTTCTTTTTTTGTAAGTACTCATCTCATACAGTTACGTGCTTTCTGTTAAATTTTTGTGGGAGTTTTACTTAACATGGAAATATATTTTTTATTGATTCAATTACTGAGCCATACAGTATTACGTGCTTTCTGTTACATTTCAGTGTATTATAAAAATTAAAAAAAAAATTGAATAAATGTTTGTGGATTAAATGATTCATCCATATATTCTATCGCACTATTTACTACATTTTGCAAAAAATGTCTAATATAGGTTGTATCTGAGTACCTCTTGCATCACATTTTTGGCAGTTGTGGCTTCCATTACAAATTACAGTAAAATTTCCAATGTTTTACTAAAAAATCAGATCAGAGTTTGATCTTAGTGCCAGCATGGTGTGAGCTGATTCCCTTGAATGAGACAACATCATGAGGATATGATGAAGAACAAATTTTCTCCATCTTCTCTCCGGAAATCGGAGTGACCTCAGAAATCACCCAAGTGAAGTCCAATGTTTTCCACGTACTCAGACTTTGGCTGAATGGCATTTGATTTCAAAGTGAAATTGCAGTATGCTGCAATTTTTTTCACTGACAATTTCTGTCAGTGAAAACTATCAGGCATCATCACTGCCCTATTGAATCACATTGATCAGAATGCGATAAAAAAAAAAATCATATAGCAATCGTCCGAGGTGTACGCTGGTGTGAGCGAGGCCAACCTGCAGTTAGCGTTTATCAGGCACTTGCTGTATGAGCTCAGCCAGGTATGTTTGACTTTGAAATTCTCAGAGTAAAATATTTTAAAAGTCCCCTGGGACCGAGACTGCGCTAGAGACTAAAAGGATAGGCAGATCTCTGATGGCCTTCTCCTGCTCACTATCCTGGAGTGAAATTTCTTTGCCTATGTTTGCATATTGTGGGTGGTGAAAAGCCACTGGGGACCCGCCTGTCCGATTAGTCTACAGCGCGGTCTTGGTCCACAGCAGCTTTTAAAGAATGCTTCCCTCTGAAACATCGCAGCATTTCAGAGTCAAACATACCTGGCTGTGTTCATATAGCCAGTGCCTGATACATGCTGCCAACAGATTAGGCAGCAGATATCAGGTTCACTGTAACCCATCTTTTCAACCTATCATTAACCTCTGGCATTTTCCTTTCAACTTTCAAACATGCAAAATTGAAACCTATCCTGAAGAAGCCATCCCTCGACCCAAACTCTACACCTAGCTATTGCCCCATATCGCTACTTCCATTCTCTTCTAAACTCCTCAAACAGCATGTCCACAGTAAACTTTCCTCCCACCTCATCCAACTCACTCTTCAACAACCTACAATCTGGCCTCCATCCCCATCACTTCTGTCAGGAACACCGCACTATACTTGATCACTGAGCCAGTGCGTGTGTCCTGAGTAAATCCACTGTGCCCAAAGATACCTGTGGAGCGGAGCAGCAGCAGGGAAGACGTGTGCTTCAGACAACCAGGACCTGAAGCATGTGACTGCTGGGGGCGGAGCCAGCCACAGGTCTCTCAGAGGAAGCAATAACAGATAGAGAATGCTTCAGGCCAGAGGACCTGAAGCACCTGACTGCTGTAGGGCGTGGCCTAAGCTCCAGAGATCTAGGAGGTGAAGGAAAACTCCTAGAAGGGTAACTACGGAATAAAGTTACCGAGGGGCACAGACAGAACGGATAATCAGGACGTAGCCAATGGATCATACACATAGAGGGCGACGAAGTACAAGAGGAGCAGGCAGAGCGTAATCAGGGATCAGCCAAGGGGTCGGACACAGAGAGAGCAGCGAAGTACCAGAGGAGCAGGCAGAGCTTAGGCCTCTTTCACACATCCGTTTTTTGACTTCAGGCACGATCCGGCGTGTTGTTAAAAAAACGGATCCGGTACCGGATGCGTTTTTTTACCGTTGACTTTCATTAGTGCCGGATCGTGCCTGATGTCATTGCGTTGTATCCGTTTTTGTCCGGATCTGGCGGAAATGTACATTCCGGCGGCCGGACAAAACGGTGCATGCAACGTTTTTTTTGTTTGCTGGAGCCGCCTGATAGTGCCTGAAGCGGCGCATCAGGCAGACGGAAATAATAAAATTCAATGGAACCGGATCAGTCTTTTGTGCAACCTGACAAAAGTCTGATCCGGAGTCTGGAAATCAGGGACTACTACTACTACTACTACTACTACTACTACTTTTTCCACTGTCTCCGGACATCCAAAACCCTCTTTTTCTGGGTTCAAAAGTTCAGGTCGGATCCAGCAAAAAAACGGATCCGTTGCATCAGTTTTTTCGTTTCAGCGCCGGATCTGTCCCTTCAGGTGTTCGACGGATTATGCCTGACACAAAAAAACTGATGTGTGAAAGAGGCCTAAGTCAGAACGTAGCCAAGGGTCATACACGGAAGAAGCAGCAAAGTACAAAAGGGGCAGCAAAACACGAAACAGGGACACAGCCAAATCAGAACCAGACAGACGAACGTAGCACAGGCACAAAGTACTGGCACAAGCACAACAGAGTCAAACACTCGGCCAAGGGTCAGAGTATAAGCGACAGAGAATGGCCCCACAATGAGGCTATAAAAAGCCCCCCAGAATCCCAGAGTGAGGCCATCCCGGTTAACCCAAAAACCACCTAATCCCAGAAACTCAGCAGACCATGACAACTTCACTAAAACTGCCCTAAGAAAAATTACCAATGACCGGGGTTGGACTGGGGTGTCTGGGGCCCACAAGGGGAATTGGCCCTAAGGCCCCACCCTACAGCTATATGCGAATAACATACCCGTTATATAGTAGTGCGTTAACTGTAAAACACAGACAGCTCCTGCACATCTACTGTGCGCACACCATAACTGGGATGTACAATAACGGTAGTTTGCAGGGTTCTTTGATTAAAGCAAGTTATTTATTTCAGATCCACAGGTTAGGTAGGCAATAACTTATTGATCGATGGAATCCGACCATTGGAAACCACACTGATCGGAAGAATGGGGAACTTTTATTAGTGACAGGATACTTTTATCCCCATTTTAAGATGGACCGGCAGGTGGAATGTCTCCATTCATCCTCTTTGGTGGCTTCCAGAAAAAAGCCAAGTGCAGCCCATTAGGGAATGAATTTATCAGTGGTCAAGTCATTCATGCTGCTCCATACTAATGGGGTGAAGAGTTGCACATTCTGCAGATTGATGCAGGTCCCAGCAGTCGGACCCCCACCAATCTATAACTTATCACTTATCCTTTGGCCACGTTCACACGTTCAGTATTTGGTCAGTATTTTACATCAGTATCTGTAAGGCAAAACCAGGAGTGGAACAGAGGAAAAGTATTATAGAGACACGTCATCACTTCTGCATTTATCTCCCACTCCTGGTTTTGGATTACAAATACTTAGACAAGGGGCGTGGCTTAGGCTCAGGTGATGTGAGACGAAGGTTTTGCACGCTCCTGAGGTAATACCTCTAACGCTACAACTATCGCAATTTAAAGATTTTTCTTACTCTAAACCTTCTTTATAATATTAAAATAATTGTCAGGCACATTTTGAGACTATTTTTGGTCAAATCGGACATTCTTATTCTTCTCCCTAAAATTATTCTTAATGATCAGATTGGTTTTATCAAAGGTAGGCAGTCCACAGAAGGCACAAGGAGACTTATCAACATAATTAAATTTATTAATTCAAAAAAGGTTGGTTCTGTCATTGTCTCCTTAGATGCCGAAAGGCGTTTGATTGCCTTAATTGTGCCTATTTAAGAGAAACGCTACAAAAATTTGGGCTAAATTCAAATTGTTTATCTAAAATAATGGCTTTATATACTAACCCAAAAGCGAGTGTCTACGCTAACAATCACCTTTCTACTTCCATTAATATAAGAAATGGAACTAGACAAGGTTGCCCCCTATCTCCTCTTTTATTAGCCATGGCGATGGAACCGTTAGCACAACTGATTAGAGAGGATAAAGAAATTTCAGGGATACCAACCACTTTGAAAGAATTTAAAATTGGTCTCTTCGCAGATGACATTATACTTACTTCAACAAAACCAGTAGTCTCTATCTCAAAATTGCAAAAATGCCTACACTTATTTTCCTCTATTTCACATTTTAAAATTAATTAAACTAAATCCAAAATTATGGATTTCCACTTGACATCCCCCCAAATTGACCAAATAAAAAATAAAACTTCATGGAGCTGGTCCGAAAGTTATATTACGTATTTAGGCTTAACCTTTACCAAAAAGATAGATTCCTTAATTCCCGAAAACTTAAAAATCCTAATAAAAACCATTTCCAATGATTTTATCTTCTTTGGAGGTAAAGAACTGACTTGGTGGGGTAGAGTGATGATTGTTAAATCAATCATTTTACCTAAAATCTTATACGTGTTTAGGTCCCTCCCCTTGAAGGTTTCAACCTCATACCTTACCAGTATACAATCACAAATTGACTCATTCATTTGGCTGAACAAGAAAGCAAGATTTGCCACCAGTGTTTTATATAAAAATAAACTTCACGGGGGCAAAGGATTACCAAATATAACTGCGTACTACTTTGCTAACTTAATTATACAAAGCAAATATTGGTGGTCTCAAAAATATCTTCCAGCTTGGTATGAGCTTGAATCTTTTTTTTAACAAAAACAATCCTCTGCAATTCATTAACAATACTCTGCAATTCATTATTTTAAAACATATTTTATAAAGAAATAGTCTTACTAGTACTCATCCTATTTTTCAGCCTTCCATTGAGGCCTGGTCAAAATTGTCAAAACCTAGAAGGGGTCAAATTAGGCATAACTTAATGAAAAACGTAAATTTATTATTAATATTGTCGCTATATGGACATACACTAAATACTATATGGGAGGAATATGGAATTAAAAAAACTACAAGATATATACAGTATGATGTCAAAGAATTATTTTCCTTTGGCCTTATTAAGAATCGTTTAAGGTACCCTCTTCAGCCATTATCCATTATTTGATTATCAAAAACTAAGTCAAAACATTTTTATCTAAATGTCCAAATCTCTCGGAGCCCTCTTTGCATCTTATCTGCAATATAGAGCATAAGATATTTTGGAGTTTTGGATATGTTTACAAATGACTCAATAATGACACAAGCCTGACTAAAACCTCCTGTGTGCAGAAATGGGACTCTGTACTTCACATGAATATGGACCCTGCTGATTGGAAAAGAGCTGTATCGTTTACATATTCATCAACAATCTCTATGTCTCTACAGGAATCCTACTGTAAAATAGTTAATAGATGGCATCTCACGCCGGCGAGATTATCTATGACCAATCCCGAGAATGCTTCTTCATGCTGGAGAAATTGTGGCAGACACAGTGACATTTTACACATATTTTGTCAATGCCCTAAAATAAGACCCTTATGGGCAAAAATTTTGGGTCTAATAGGTAACATTATAAACAAGAATTTTACCATGACTCTGCAACTCGCGTTATTTTCATTGGAGCTAGAACAGATTGATATACAGTTATGTCCATATATATTTGGATAGAGAAAACATTTATTTAATTTTGGTTCTAGACATTACCACAAT
>VIAB01020444.1:36864-47765 GCA_009801035.1 Oophaga pumilio | reverse complement strand
AGTCATTGGAGATCCATGACTTGTTCATCTTGATAAAAGTTAGCGTCACAAGGTTACCGCGACAGTGTGGAGCCAGAAGACCGCACTGTTTGACTGCTACTACTCCGATGCTGAGAAGAAGCACTTCTTCATTTTAATGGTATTTATTCCTTCTGACTGACAGTGGTTAATCGGCCATGTTGGAAATCTCTGAGGTTACAGCTGAGCTCAGTTGGCCACTCCTTTTCCCTTTATAATCTGGGCTCTGATACAAATCCTTGTCAGAGCAAGCATTTCCTGCATGGCTTGAGGAGGGAGAGGTGTTCATTTGAGAAGGAGTGTTGGAGGAAATTATCTGTGACTGTTGTTTGGTTTGTGAGTGTGGTAATTCCTTATCATTCTGTTTTTTTGTTTATTTCCCTACCTCCACTCCCTGTTGCATTCCTCTGTTATATATGAGTGAATATTTTGTATGCCTGGAGTTTTCTGTTAACCCTTGTTTGTGTTGCCTTGTTTGTTGGGTTGGTGTAATATGGTGCACAGTAGCACCCCTCTTCCCTAGGCGGAGGAAGAGAACAGATGGAGGGCTAACACAGGAGACAGGGCAAGGGTGGAGACCCCGGCATCTTCAACTTCAGAAGTATCCCAGAGAATAGGGCAAGCTAGGGTGCCCCTAGTGTTAGGGACAGGGAAGGAGTCCCTGGTCCCAAGTCACCCGACAGTTGTATCATGACAGTTAGGCTGTCTACACTTTCAGGGGACAGCCAGATGTGTTGTGAACGTGTTGGAGACAATTTCTGAGCTGAGGCTCCCTCTGGTGGTTGTTGACGGTACTGAAGCTGTATTTAATGACAGGTCCTCCCCACCTGCCAGCAATGACTGTCAATCAGGAGTTACTGACTGGGCTGATATAAGGGAGCTGCCTTACCATGATCCTCGCCGGTGATCAATTGTTGTTTCCTGGCTCATTTGGAAGTCTCCTGGTGTCTTGCCTTCGTCTGCTACCTTCAGATAAGATATTTTCTGCTTGTTTCTATTGTGTTTGCTATTTCCATTTTTGTCTGCACCTTTGTGGATGTTAGCCGGGTCCCCTACTGGGGCCTGTGCTACTCTGTTTTTCAGTAGCCTCTGTTATTTGTTCAGTTGCTGTTTCCCTGCTTTTTGAGTGGCTGCGGGTTAGCCTTGTTCACACTGAGATCTGATTTAGTGGGTGGCGAGATCGTGTGATCTCAGCATTTTTTAAATCAGAAGTGTTGGAAGTTTTGTTAGGGTTTTGCTGGGTTGCAGATAGTATTCCGTCCTGTCCTGTCCTATTTAGGTAGTGTTTGGCCCCAGCGTTTGCTCACTCTATTTTCTGCCTGTGTTTGTGTTTCGTCTTGTCTAACCGCCATTATATGTGTGGGGGCTGCCTATTCCTTTGGGGCTCTACTCCGGGGCAGTTAGCTTTCCTGTTTCTATCTTTAGGTGTATCTAGCTCTCCGGCTGTGCCAAGGCGTCTAGGACCACCGTAGGTACGCTCCACGGCTGCTTCTAGTTGTGCGGTTAGTTTAGGAATCTGCAACCCATTAGTTTCCAACCTCTCAGGTGTTCGGCAGCCTTGCTGTTTTGCTCCTGTCCTCCTCAGTTACCATATCATAACACAGATGCACTTATCTGTCAGGACTTCACCAGCAGCGCTGAAGACACGTTCTGAGAGAAAGCTGGCTGCCGGGCATGATGAAAACTCCAAGGCGTGGCTGAGGAGCTCAGACCTCTCTACCATTTTTGAAGACCAATGCAAAAGTGTGGCGTCCGCCCACTGCAGGTCTGAACTGCAGGTAAGACAGCACCCCGAGAAACCCCGAGACCCTTTACCCCTATACAGGGATCTGGAATTATAGCTAAGCCCAGGGGGTAGCTGCCTATGAGAGCAGTGGACTGGAGTAGGAAGGACGCTAAGACGGGAATAAAAGCGAGACCAAATGCGTAGTCAGAAGTCCAAGGGTGAAAACCAGGAGGGGAGCAAAAGTACAAAATCGGCAGGCAGTAGAAGGGTCAGAAATTCAGGCTAAAGTTCAAGTCAAAACCAGGCGGACAGCAGAGGTACAAAATCGGCAGGCAGTAGAACAGTCAGAAATCCAGGCAAAGGTCAGAAATACAATAGCAAAACAAACTAGCACACTGGGGAAACCAAGACTATATCTGGCGGCCTACAAGCCAGGCTCCAAGGCATTTGAAGGGCATGGCTACCTCTCACAGGCTCACAGTCTGATGACCTCACCTGGACCGCCCCCAAAACCAGGCCAGATGAATATGCATGATTGACACCAACCACTTCACCTCTGACAGAAGAGCGAAGCCTACGCCCACCAGACGCCTGCGCAGAGACCCCTTCTCTGTCGCCAACATTACCCACAGGCGAAACATGGCGATGCGCAGCAACAGAGGCCGAGGCAGGAACACCAGCCACTGAATCCAACGGCGACGTGACAAAAAGGGGCCAGACCATTCCTGATGGCATCGATATTGAGCTCCAGATACTCCTGAACCATCCTGTACAGTCGTTCACTATGTGTCAGACTTGTTTTCTATTTTGTTGGTGCACGGGATGGTGTAAAATATGTGTGAAGCGACTCACAGAAATTGCTTTTGCCACTTAGACTGCTGCTGCAAATGTTTTTGCATTGATGACTTGACGTTCTCGGATTGGAAGTCTATAACTGTGATGCACGCTGTGTGCCTCACTGATGTCTTGGGCAAAACCACTATTAAAATTGTCTACAAGCATGTTTCAGTACTCCAGTATGTACTCGTCCCTTTCCAGGATGGGAGCATCTTTCAAAATTTACTTTTGCACTGTGGATCTAACATAGTAGCACTATTTCTAATCCTAATATTATGGGCATCATGTTGCAGATAGTGCAGCAAGAAGGCGTTCATGTGTAGAGTGCTTACATGAGGTCCAAGTCCATGGCGTGTAGGTGATGGGGAAACACTAAAGCTTGCTTTCTCCATCCCCTCCTGTCAACCTCCTGACTGTTGCATGCTCATCAACTCTTCCTCTTCATCCTACTCCATTTGTTCCATGGCTCCTGCACGTTCACTAACAGTTTGGTACCATGAGCCCCATCGATCGCTGTAATCCACCCTCTCATGGCACTTGCCAGTGCCACGACAGTCCAGAACTTAGAGAAATTATTATCCCTTCCACATCCTCCTCTGCTTTTTCCTATACCTCTGTGACCACCACCTCTTCCCTCAGACTATTCAAAGTGTGCTCCAGCATGTAGATGACAGGAATACTGATGCTGATGACGGCATCGTCAGTGCTAATCATCTTAGTAGCCATTTCGAAACTGTGCAGAAGGGTGCAGAGGTCCTTCATCTGTGGCCACTCCGCAAGCGTGATTTTCTCCACTTCCATACTGGCCCAGGATACCCAAAATGACATGAGATGTTATGGTGGATTGAGAAAGATGTGATGTGCTCGGTGTCTGAGATTCGTCAAAAACAGCAGGCATGTCCACTTCTGTAACATTCTCATTCACCTCGACTATAGCGTGTAAGCAAGTAGAGGTTTTGCAGCCAGAGACTGAGGAGCAAAAAGAAACAGATGTGGTTGATTCGGCAGCTGGTTAGTGGTGGGGCCTACTAGGCTGCATTTTAGTGCAGTGAGATTCCCAGAGTAACACATGTTGATCGCGCATGTTCCGTTTCATTCATGTAGTAGTCAAATTATTGGATTTTTTGCCTCTACTGAATAGTTTTTTTACAAAGCTGGCAGATAACGTGAGTTGGGTCATCATTTTCAGACTCAAAAAAGGATCAGGCTAGGCAACCATTGCCGCCCCTGTGAACTGCAGACCAATGACCACTGCTGGCTACAGCCTGAGTTGTGGCTGAGGATGCAGTGCTTGTCATGGTTGCATTACTTTGCGTCTGTGCGGGAAGCCGCAATGTAACCTCCTTGTTTTCCTCCACCTCCACCTCCTCCCCTGAGCTACTAAGCTGTGTGCCTCTTGCTTTACACCAAGTGAGATCTACAACCTCATCATCATCCTGTATGTTCTCCCACTCCTCACCCTGAGAGTCACCCTCCTCTTTTTCCTGCCCTGACAGCACAGTACAGTCCACATGCGTATCAGGTATCTGAGTCTCATCAGGATCACCTCCACCCTCAGGGGTTAACGTCTGCTGGGGAAAGTCTGGATTCTGCTCGGACTCTACTTCGTCTGGCCCTAGTTCCAACTGTAAAAAATTTTGGGCATCAGTGCAGATGCTTTCCTCCTCTTGAGTCTGGGACTCTTTGGAGCAGACCACTGATGCCCATGGAATAGAATGTGTGAACAGCTGTACTGTGTGTAATGTTAAGGTGAAGGAATAGGTGAAGAGGCCACTTGATGCAGCGGTTGCCATCCACTGGAGTACATGATCTTTCTGTCCCTCATCTACAAGGCATACTGCTGTGAGGCTGCCAAAGAAAAGAGTAGACTGTCCAGTAACAGAAGTTGTCAGTTATCTTTGGATAGAATGAGCCAGTGTTTATTCAGTAGAGCTTTCAGTAACATTACCACCTATTCCATGTACACCTTGAACATCAAGCCTATTCCTCCTTCCACCACGGCCTCAATTTTTCCCACTTATTTTGGATGTACCCTTCCCCTCTTATAACCAGCTGTTTCGCAACCCTAAGCCCAGACCTGTCAGTCATCTGTCACTTAATTAATAAGCAGTATTTATTGGCTGAGCTAGTGTGGCTGGACCACAGAAATAGCGCAAAAGAATTATATATCACCACAAATACTGGCTGGTGACCAGCTCATGCAGCCTTTATCTATCCCCCACTCCCTCAAGATGGCTGGACCATCATTGTAAATAAGCTCCTTTACTTTGTATCGCCCCCACCTCATTGTAGATTGTAAGCTCTAACGAGCAAGGTCGTCTCATTTTGCTTTAATTATTGTATTATCTTAAACGTTGTTACTTATGACTGTTATGTATAAACAGTTAAACTGTAAAGCGCTGCAGAATATTTTGGCTCTATACAGATAAACATAATTATTATTATTATTATATGCTGAAATGTGTACTGGCGGCTGGACAACCAAATTAGCACAAAGGATTTAGATGCTGAAATGTGGACTGATTGCGGGATCAAAGAATTAACACAAAAGATTTTTATTCTGATGTATGGACTGGTGGCCGGACCACACAATTAGCAAAGTATTTATATGCTGAAATGTGGACTGTTAGAAGGACCATAGAATTAGCACAAAATATTTATATGTTGAAATGTGGACTGGTGTCTGGAGTACACAATTAGCACAAAGGATTTATATGCTGAAATGTAGACTGGTGGCTGGAGCACACAATTGGCACAAAGGATTTATATGCTGAAATGTGGACTGGTGGCTGGAGCACACAATTGGCACAAAGGATTTATATGCTGAAATGTGGACTGGTGGCTGGACCACAGAATTACCGGAAAATATTTATATGCTGAAATGTGGACTGGTGGCTGGACCACAGAATTAGCACAAAGGATTTATATGCTGAAATGTGGACTGGTGGCTGGACCACAGAATTACCGGAAAAGATTTATATGCTGAAATGTGGACTGGTGGTGATGCCACACAATTAGCACAAAGGATTTATATGCTGGAAGGTTGATTTGGCACAGTATCCTAGCTGACAATAAACCACCTAGCTAACCATCTGACTACTTGCAGCAGCAGCAGTAGCCTCACTATGCTGTTACAGTCACAAAATGGCACCTAAGCCACAAGTCTGCTTTTTATATGGGGAGGGACATGTGACTTCAGCTGCCAATGACACAAGCCCTTGTTTCTTGATGTTGTGGATGGTTTCTGCGACCTGACTGGCTGCCAGAATCTCCACACATTATGCTATTTAAAAAAAAAAAAAGAATAACACTCCGCCTCTCCTCTGACCTCTAGGCACCGTCCCCTCATCAATCACGTCCCCCCGCTCATCATACAGCACCGCTCGCCAAGCCAAAGTCCTAATAAAAGCATTTGTGGAAACTCGATCATTTACCAAACTTAGGCCAAATTTTGCTGATTTTGAGGAAAATGCTTGGGAATCCGTACATGAATCCAAATGTGCAACATTCGTGCCGAATTTGAGATTGGAGAATGTTTTCTCAACAAGTTTGCTCATCTCTAGAGATGACCACACAAACATATGCTGATTATTTTTGCACTTTTAGAATCTTAACTAGCTTAGTTATAAGTAAAAATTGTCCTTATGCATCATACAAAATTTTAGAATAACGAAGTTAGATGTCTTAAAATATCAGTAAACCTCCATAAATAAAAAGAATAAATGATATCAGCTTTCAAATAATTGCTCATTGGAAACACTAGACTATAACTGCGCTTTCTAAGTACAGCAGAGCCAGACGTTGTGTGTATAAAATTCAGAAGAAAGAGAAAGCCTTTACTTTGGTCTTATTTAATTTATAAATTAGACTGTAGTTGGTGCCATGCAGACTACTCTGCTAGCTCCTGGTGCAAAAAGGCTCATTCACCGCTCGAGTCATTAACTCTGAACTTAAATTCTCCTTTAACAGTCAATAAAAAGTTAAAACAGCGATTGATTTAAGCAGCAGAATCCAAAAATGCCACAGAAACACAATGTAAAGCAAATATTTACACAACACAACGAGTAATGGATCCCTGTGTTACAATGACACGGTATTGTTAACATCTATGTTTATTTTACAGATTTAAATAAAAAGATTGGAGCGTCAAAGTGCATTTTTTTCCCTTCTTTAGTATTAATCCCACAGTAATAATTCATCCATTAACCAAATAATGCAGAAAATATGAATACATTTTATTTAGCTTTATTCTGTACATAAATGTATATTTTCAGTAATCTCACTCTCCTCTAAATAAATGTATAACAAATTTGGCACAAAGTATCCCAGTTCTAGTGAAACTGTGTTCCCGAGCTGTGTGATTAGCTCTGTAATGGAAGGACAGCTCCTCTTGAATGTAATCTTTTAAATTTGTGTTTTCTTCTTTATTTACACATTTTGGAGTATGATATTGATTAAATTTGTAGACTATTAAGTATCAGAAAAAAATACCCTCTGTTATTATGAATCATGTAGCTGCAATGTTATTTCTGGTAATATACAGTTATATGAAAAAGTTTAAAATCCAAAAAGCAGACCCATAAAAGATGGTGGGTGGGACAATGGGGGGGCATGCATACAAGATATGAAGTAAATTTATATTCAATGTATTCAAGCAAAGATTATATCATATATCTACTTACATAGCAAGTTGCTCTCAATCAGAGCGAAGAGATGTGAGTAGATTGATATGTGCATGTAAATACACAGTAATCCTTAGATATATTAATAAATAAATTAAAAGGTGAAAGTTAGATATCCCTTTGATATATTGTTATTATGAAGTCGCCTGAACCTTGTTCTTTTGCACAATCATGGCCAAAAGCTTTGAGACTGAAACAACTTTTGGTTTTTATAAAATTTGCTGCTTCAGTTTTCATATTGGCAATTTGCATTAACTATACACTGTTCTGAAGAATGATCAAATGATTTAAAAACAAAATTGCAAAGTCATTCCTTGCCATGAAAATGAACCTAATCACAAAACCCTCCATTTCCAATTATTTTCAGCTTTGCAAGAAAATAACCTGCTGAAATTTCAAAAATCGCTTTGTTATCTCAGGAGAAAGTGTTATGGAGGACAAGGCATCTGATATCAACTATCATGGTGATTGAATTATATGGGCAGACTGTTTGTGTTAACCCCTTAACAACGAGCACCATATATGTAATATGCTAGTTGGGAGATGTTTGGAATGGGCTCCGCATGCTGCCAATAACCTGGTAAATGCCACTGTCAATCTCTCATAGTGGTATTTACAGTACATGGCATGGTGACGCACCATTCTAAACTCTCATCGGCTTCCCTTTGATGTGATCGCAGGGTGCCTATGGGTTACAATGCAGCCTAGGGACTGCTGAAGACCCACGTGCCTACCATAATGGTGCTTCTATGAAGACTAGGGGGCAGCTGGACTTGATGAGAGACAATGACTTTTACTACAGTCCTGTTCATCGTTATTGGCACCAATGAAGTTTAAGTACATAATGTGGAAAATCTCCTGAAAAAAAATTAATCAATGAAACTGTTTATTTGCATAGAATACTTGTGTTAAATACAAAACAGCAAATAATTAACAATAATTTAAAACAAAAAATAATGGGAGGGAAAAATAGAAAAACCTAAAGCTTCAAAGTAACAATCAAAAACCTCTCTGGATGTGGAGGAATAAAAGAAAATTGACAAGAGATGTCTTCAAAGGTTGGTGCAAATGGTGGAAAAAATACCACGTGAAACATCCAAGAACCTGAAGGTCAAACTGGAACAGTCTGGGGTCATGGTTTCAATAAGTTCCATATGCCAAACACTAAACCAAGAAGAGCTTTATGGGCGAAGGCCAAGGAAGACACCATAGTTGAAGAAAACACATTAAAATGAATGACTGAACTTTGTCAAAGAGTACCTTGACAAACCATAATCTTTCTGGGAAAATGTTCTGTGGATAGAGGAAAGAAAAATAGAACTTTTTGGCAATGGAAAGCAACAGTTTGTTTACAGATGGTTCAATAAAGCTTAAAATGAAAAGAACACGGTACTGACAGTTAAGCATGGTGGATGATCCATAATGTTGTGGGGTTTCTTTGCTACTTCTGGTACTGGAGGCCTTGGCCATATCACAGGAATCATGAAGTCAGAGAATTATCAAGATATTTTATAGCATAACATCTTACCCAGTTTAAGAAAACTTGGTTTCAGTTGAAGAACATGTGTCCTCTAGCAAGACAATGACCCAAACCACACATCCAAAAGTGCACAAGTTGAAAAAGAAAAAATGGTCTGTTTTAAAATTGCAGCAATGAGCTCTGACTAGAGATAGGCGAACCCGAACAAGGGCAAGGCCAAGGACACCGAACACAGACTTCACCAGGATAGTAACATAGTAACATAGTTTTTAAGGTTGAAGGAAGACTTTAAGTCCATTTAGTTCAACCCGTAGCCTAACATGTTGATCCAGAGGAAGGCAAAAAAGCCCATGTGGCAAACAGTAAGCTGCACATTGGGGAAAAAAATTCATTCCTGTCTCCACATACGGCAATCAGACTAGCTCCCTGGATCAATTAAGGAATCTAGTATAAATAACCTGGAATATTATACTTTTTCAAGAAAGAAAGGTCCTTGATACTGTTTGAATTCGCCAAAACCGACACTGGGTGTTTGTCGTGCTGTAATTTGTATGACAGCGCAGCAAACACTGCTACTGATCGGCTGTAAAATCATTGATGGCGTGAGCTTGCAACTGTGATCGGAGGTGAAAAGTTTAACTCCGGTCACTGATGTTGGCTGATGGGACTACTGTTCTATCAGCCTGCGACTGTTGCCACTAATAACAGAGAGAACAGGCAGTGGCTAATGGGAATATTCATCAACCGACACCTGTGCTCTAAATAATTGAATAAAAAAAGGCATGGGCTGCCTTGTATTTTCGATAACCAACCAGACAAAACTGACAGCTGGAGCCTGCAACCTTTTGCTGTCAGTGTTCTGGATATCAAGAACAGAGGTGACCCCACTCTAATTTTTCAAATTATTAAAATAAATATTTTTATATAAAATGGCGTGGGGTCCCCCCCATTTTTGACAACCAGCCAAACTAAAGCAAACAGTTGTGGGCTGGAATATACAGGCTGGTAAGGAGCCTAAAAATAGCAGTCCATAGGCACCCAGCAAAGGCTCATATATTAGATGCACAATTTCTGGTGCTTTGCCCAGCTCTTCCCACTATCCCTGTAGCAGTGGCAAGTGGGGTTCATATTTGTGGGGTTGATATCCCCTTTGCATTGTCCGGTCACATCAAACCCACGGGTTAGTAATGGAGAGGTGTCTATTAGACGCCTGTCCATTAATAATCCTATAGTTTTATGGTAAATAAACACAGAGACAGTATAAAGTATTTTATTTGAAATAAAAGCAAAACACACTGCGGTGAACTCACAGCTGCACCGTAAGACTTTTTCTCACTGCGAGTGTTGATCTCACCGAGGTCACCGCAGTTAATTGGCACGGCTGCAATGACAGGTGAGGAATTTGGTTGTTTTTTATTTTTATTTTATTACAGGAGACTTTGGTTTCAATGGAATGGGCATTAGGTGAGTATAACTGTATTTGTTATTTTTAAATAAAAATGTAAGAGTGTTTATTTCAAATAAAGGACTTTATGCCAGCTGTGTGTTTATTTACAATATAACTGTAGGATTAGTAATGGAAAGATGTTTCATAGATGCCTCCCCATTACTGACTTGTGGGCAATACAAATGTGACATCAAACCCACAAATATGAACCCCACTTGCCATCGCTACATGGCAAGTGGGAACGCAAAAGCAAAGCGCCAGAATTGGTGCATCTAATACTTGCGCCTTTTCTGGGTGGCTGAGGGCTGGTATTTTTTGGCTGGGGCAATATCCATGACCCCTTACCAGCCTGAGAATACCAGCCCCCAGCTGTCTGCTTTAGCTTGGCAAAAAATGGGGGTACCCCACAATGCTTTTTTTAAATAATGAAAAAAAATAGCGTGGGGACCCCATTTTTCTTCATAACCAGTTTTCCCAACACTGTCAGCTGAGGCTTGCAGCTAGTTATCAAAAACAGGGGAACCCACAGCATTTTTTTTTTAATTATTTATTTACAGCGCAGGCGCCAGCTGATGCTTCCATCAGATGCCGCCTGCTCTTGCTGTTATTAGGGACAGCAGGCGCTGGCTGATGTGAGCAATGGTCCCATGCCAGTGACCAGAAATAAACTTTTTGTAACGGGTCTGGTAGGAACTATAGACTGACACAGGT
>VIAB01020439.1:24204-36771 GCA_009801035.1 Oophaga pumilio | reverse complement strand
TTGTACATAGGGGCAGTATTATAGTAGTTATAGTCTTGTACATCTATTACACTTGTATTCTTGAAGACAAGTGATAGTTTTATATTAGGTATTTTCTTTTATAGAATGGGCAGTATTATAGTAGTTACATGCAGATTTTTTCAGTTGCCACACTTTATCTTTATTGTTTACTTGTATTTTTTTAAAAAAATACATGCAGATATAGCAATGAAAGCTGAGTCTGTCACTTTGTACTAGTTGTTGATGTGTTTTAATTACCGTATTATGCCGGATGAAACCTACTTTATATTATTAAGCTTTATGAAGAATTATCGTCCTGCGCAATTAATAAAACATGTACAAAATATATAATTATATAGGTAATAAAATAGCTCTGCCAGTCCTATCCGCTTCACTATTGTGGCTGCTTATTTTGCTAGTAATTATCCATTACTGATAGTTTACTTTACTTTGCACAAACAGCGTAATTGGACCATAAAATAATCTGTATATACAACATTTTATATACAACATTTGGCTGTAAGGTTCTTCGTGTGAAGACTGAGTTCAGGGAGGATGCAGTTAATAATCCCTGGTGTAGCCCCCTGGCTGTAGATTATTAGGAATGTACAGCAGGGTGAGGGGGAGCCTGGAGAATGAGTCACCTAAACTCTATTCCAGCTGCTGGAGGTGGGAGACTTTGCTGTTGCTGCAGAGAATAAAACTTGAGAACTAGATGTGGTGGGAGGGTAAAGCCAAAAATTACAGGGCTGGAGCTTTTCTCCATCCAGAATGCACTTCACCTCTACAGTACTTCTAGAGCATTATTGCTTATTATTTTATGTCTCCAAAAACTCTGAAATTGTTTTTTATGTTATTTCTTGACATGGCAGAGATACATTTCTTTAAGAATACTTGTAATTTCAGATTAATGTATCATATGTATTTACCTGAGAAATCACACAGTCTTTGGCCATTATTTAATCTGTATCCTGCATTTTTCACCAGTTTTCTCTCTTGCAGTCTGTGTCTCTTAATTTGCACTTGACTCTGAGCTGGTGGATGAAGACAAGCTGCTATGATGTCTCCCCATACACAGCACACACAGACATAAAAGATTTCTGCTCTCCTGTTTCTTTATGTCACTTTTTAGAAGCAGAAGCAGTATAGTTAACATTGTACAGAAGAACTGAGCTTTGTAACAGTGAATCCAGCACTAGGGTGAGATAAAACACTTACTAAAAGTGTCATCATGAGTCTGTCTCTTTGCATCTTTCACTATGCTTCTCCTCCCTCCTCTTCACATAGGACTTCAATATCTTGCTGCAATCTGATCCCTCAGTGAGCTGGCAGTTACTCTTGTTTTATCAAAGATTAATTGTTACAGAATTCATCATCTTTCCCCCACCTCNAGCACTATATGCTAATTTTTTGAGAAGGACCTGTATAACAAAACGTTGATTTGCAATAATTTTCTGGGAGAAATACTTCATTTTCTGGAACAATTTCAAGGATGCCAACACTTTCGGCCATGACTGTATATCAGATGACGATCATCTACATACTTTTATTTATACAAAATGTCAAAAAATACCAAACACTTAAAAACATGAAAAATAACAGAGAAATCCTTGATAAAATAAATTCTCATGCTATTTCATAACTACCCACATAAAACCAGAGAAATTCCTCCAACAAATGGACAACTGCAAATACAAGAATTGGATTTATCAAACATAAAATATGAGTACTAGTCATTATTAAAGATGTCCCACAACAATCCACATGTACAGAGCCAAATTAATGGCATATTGTCCTGGCTCTGCAGGCTTCCTTAAGAGTGGGTACTTCACAAGGAAGCCTGCAGAACGCGGGCGATATGTGTTGGGTCCTTCCTGCTAAGCTCCACCGGACCACTTCTACCGGAGTTCTCCTTTGTGATCATACTTCTGGACAACATATGCCTTGTTTGATATAACTTTTTTCTTCCTTTCTTTACTCACCCACTCACAGGACTATATAGTATATTTTTTTACTTACTTTTTTCTCGTTTATATTTTACCGCAGAATTATTTCTAGCTTGGCTCTTGTTATATCTTTTCCTTATTCTGGCCATAAATGTAGCTCTGCGTATGTGAGTTGTTATGAGATATCTATATTGGCTACTAATGTCCATATTTTATGCTTGATATACTCAGTACCCATTTTTGTGAGAAATTTCTCTCGGTTTATGTGGGTAGGTTTGATACAGCATGGAAGGTTTATCTTATTATGGATTTACTCTTGTTTTTTCATGCTTTCTCATGTTTTTCATTGTTTGGTATTTTGGGGCATTTGGGATAAATAAAATAATTTATTCATCCCATATATGCTCCCACTGTTTCTTGCTTTTTTCAACATGTGTATTGCATGCATCTATGACCACGTGGTGAGCTAATCCTTCAACTTTGGTAATGCCCACTCCTCCATTTTTTCTAAACACATTCATAGCCACAATGAATAGATTCTAATCTTATCTTTTAAACTGAAACATCTAATGGTTATTGTGAAGGGAGCTGAAACAGGGTCAGCTGTAACATTGCCTATTAAACTTGGATCAGTTTTATTAGCTGTGTATAGAGATGCTACCTATCATTGTGATCCTGCCTCTGCTGATAAGGAGCCTGCTGAAAACTCTTCCTGAAAGGACAGGCAGTATAAGGCTAAAATAACCCCAGTGGTCAATGTGAAAATTGCAAGATTACCAATTCAGTTTTTAATAGATATCTTTTTAAATACATGTAAACATCATTTAAATAATTAGTTATTTTCAGATAATAGCTTCCATTTAACTGTACACTGAATAAACAATCTGCAGCATAAACGTACCTGCAATATGGATATATAATCTGCAGATTGTCAGTTCATGTTGCGGATTCTCTTTGTAGATTTCACCTGTCACAATGCAAGATTGAAAGCCGTGGCACATCTGCAACAGTTCCACAACAAAATCTGCTAGATCTGGTGCGGATATTGTCATTTTGGATTTTGCTGCAGATTAACACTGTGTGGTTGTAACCAAAAAGTGATGATATATTGTAAAAAAAAAAGTAAAAGCTTAAGATAATAGATCCTGATAGACTGATCAATATCAGTGTGGAGGCTTTTGTCTATTTCGTGATAAATAACACTTTTTTGTGAATGTGATCTAGTCATTTATATGTTGTCTCCAGTAAGAGGATACATTTATATTTTTAGCTTACAGGGTAGAGTCAGAATTATCCTTCAACAAGTGATCATTTGCGAACACAATAAAACAGAGTACCTTCTCACAGCATAGTAATCTGCTATCTAACAAAAGCAAAATTACAGGCCCCTATAGAGATAAGTGATATAAAAACATGAGGCAAACAAAGACATAATGTATCAATGGGTATCTGCTGGAGCTGTGGAGATAGACCCTGCAATTTCATAGTATTATACAGAAATGTGTATGAAGTGCTTACTGTTCTTCATGTCGTTCATCCATTTGTCAAGATCATCCATCTCAATCTCCATTACTGATGGAGTGTCCTCTTCAAAGATAGGACTGGAAAAGATGGAGAAAACAGCTGCTCATTAATAGTAAAAGATGAACTGAGAATTAGGAAGTCAGATCTTATCGGCTAGTATTCTCCAGGAACGGGAATATGATAGAGAGCCTCATGCACACATCTGTGTTTAAACACGTGTGTGAAAAAAATTGTACCAGTGTCATCAATGTTTTGCATCAGTGTTTAGTCCGTGTGTGTCCTGAGGGTGTCATGTCCCCTGTTAGACCTAGAGTTAGATGGTCACGTCAGGTAATGAATCGCAGTCTTTTTAGAGATGGTGTGATTTGTGTCCCATATTAATTGGATTTAGTTTCCTCTGAAGAGGTTAATGACCCTTTCTATGCAGTTACTTTTCAGCTGCTTCTGATGTGGTGATTACCTTTTTCTATAAAAACTGGTCAGACCTTCTTGTCACTGCCGGTGAAAGATTTGTCTTCCTGTACTGTGTGCTAAAGCTAAGTGGTTGGGGTAGAGTTGTTGTAGTAGTCTTCTGTGGTTTGCTGTAGTACATTTGTGTTTATCTCCTGGTCCCTATTCCCATTTAGTTTATTCCTCCCTGTCTCTATCCTCCTCCCTATTGTTGGTTAAGCCCCCGTCTCACATAGCGATCTCGCTACCGAGATCGGTGCTGAGTCACTAGTTTTGTGACGCAGCAGCGAGCTCACCAGCGATATCGCTGTGTGTGACATTCAGCGACGATCAGCCCCCCTGCCGGGTATCGCAGATCGTCGCTGAAAGGCCAGGACATTTTTTTGATCGCTGGTCTCCCGCTGACAGGCACGCATCGCTGCGTGTGACAGGCGGGAGACCAGCGATCCGCTGGTAACCAAGGTACACAGCAGGTTTCCAGGCACGGGGCTGTGCCTAGAAACCCACTGTGTACCTTGGATACCAGCTCCCTGAAGCAGGGAGCTGGTAACCAAGGTACACAGCGGGTTTCCAGGCACCGTGCAGCGCCTGGAAACCCGATGTGTACCTTGGTTACCAGCTCCCTGCATCAGGGCACTGGTATCCAAGGTACACTGCGGGTAACTAAGCGATGTTACCCACAGTGTCGCTTGTACTGATCGCTGCCTGAGCTGCCTGTTTGGCAGCTCAGCAGCGATAATGTAGCGATACACCAGCGATCCTGATCGTTGTCGGGATCGCTGGTGTATCGCTATGTGAGACCCAGCCTTTAGTGCTTTTGTTTGATAGAAGTTTTCTGTTATCACTGTTTTGTCTTTGTGTCTTGTTTACCTTACATTTATGTCCCAGGCCTCATGTGGTGGGGAGGGAACAGATCAGGGTTTAACAGGAACATGGTAAGGTCATATACTAGGGCCTCTCTTCCTTCAAGAGTACCCCCAGGACAGGGATAGTTAGGGTCCCTGTTCCCTGGACAATTTGAGGTCCCCCTTCCTTACCAAAGAACATCACAGCATGACAGTGTGTCTGATTTTACTATCAGTGTCATCAGTGTTTTTCATGGATGGATAAATTAAAAAATGGTAAAGCTTCTTCTATACTCTGCAATGTTAAACACGTACAGAACAAGCATGACATACAGATGCCATTCATGTGCTGTACATGTTTTTCATGGACCTATAGATTTGTATTGACCCTTTATGTGTGGCCCAGCTGCGCTTGGTACACATGTTCCAGGAGTATGTACTGAAAGGTAATTGTAAAATCTGATATTCATTCACACTTCACATTTCCCTAGATTACCACCAGAGGGAGCCCCTTAGATTCAGGTATTTAGGGGCGTGGAGAAATGCAGCAGTAGGCATTCTAGCCAGACAGCTTTCTAGTTGTTGGTTGTACCTCAGACAGATCAGTTCTCCTCAGGACACCAGAGTGAGAGGATTCCTGTCAGAGTTCAGTCTGAGCTAGAGAGAGGAGAGACAGAAGACAGGGAAGGAAAGATTGCAAGCTGATATCTCAGAACAGACAGACTGCTAGTATCCCATGAATGTGGAAAGTGACTCTCGGAGCAAGCGTGTATTCAGTCTGACGGAACGTCCTGAGAGCTGCTCTGGACAGAGTCTTTGAGGGAAAGAAGGAAGGGGACTACAGTTTGCAGAACATCGAGTGAACTGAGAATCAGTCAGCGAGCTTGGAAAGAAGGAAGAAAGCTAACAACGGAACCTACTGCTGCTCTGTGCTTATGTTAAGGATGAGAGTAGGGCGACGGGCGAGTGGTGACCCAAGAAAGGAGTGATTTCGGTGACAGATCACCTTCACTCGACTAACCGGACACCGGGTCCGAAGCCTTGCTAGAATCTTCACGGCTAGTAGGAGAAAACCGGAATCCTTGCTGGACTTCAAGTCACAGAAGGTAGCCCTAAGTGCCGATACGTAACCGGGGTCAGGCAGTACAGGAGTCTGGCAGGTACCGCCACATAGACTTAGTTCTTGTCACTAGAAGACTTCCACCACAATGTTGGCCGGGCGAAGCTATGCTATTCAGAGTTAAACTTGACTTCACGCAGGTTAGGACTCATACACTTTAAGGGGAAAGGAGGCCTTAAACCTACTCAGCGATTACCTGGATGTGCATACTCCACCCTGAGCAGCTTCCCGGGACATACCTGCAACCTTCACAAGTAAAGGTATGGAAAGAGAACAACTTGTGTGTGACTGACTTATTATCTGCAACACCATAGACTTTGAGGGAACAGTCCCACCTGTGGGGGACTTAACATCTAGCTGCCTAATAACATCCCCTCAGAAGATTAACCCTGCAGCGCTGGTCTATCTGATCAGAAACCACAGGTGGCGTCACGAACAATTATTACAATCCCCTGTAAATATTCCCCCATTGTATGAGCGCCCAGGGCCACGGACCGAGCTCTGCTGCCAGTGACATCCACCATAGACTTCCATGGGCTCGGTGCCGAGTACCCCATAACCCTGGTACCATGTGCGCATCATCTTCATCCATGATACTGGAAACAAATCGACATAACTTTGTGATTTTTGCACTCACTGTAAAAAAAATCCCAGACATATAATCAGCACCATAGACTATAATGGGTACGTATTGTATTATTGTATCTGTTAAAAAACGGATATAACGGTTTGTCAAAAAGGGGCATGGTCTAACATGTGGTACCCTGGCTCCGATTCAGGACTGAATTCTTTCACACCAGTCTTTATGACGAGGCAGGGTGGAGTGCAAGGCGCCTGATTCACTAATGTGGCACACACCAATTAATAAATCAGGTGAGAGGTGTCTGGCACCTCCGTGTGTGCTTCCGAACAAATCTTACTCCAGTCAGGGACTGGACTAAGATTTTTGATGCATGGAATGTCACTCCTCGTCATGAAATTGACCAAAGGGGGGTCAGTTTGCCCCGTCACACCCCTTAAGCCCCCGTCTCACACAGTGATCTCGCTAGCGAGATCGCTGCTGAGTCACTAGTTTTGTGACGCAGCAGCGATCTCCCCAGCGATATCGCTGTGTGTGACATTCAGCGACGATCAGCCCCCCTGCCGGGTATCGCTGATCGTCGCTGAATGTCCTGGACATTTTTTTGATCGCTGGTCTCCCGCTGGCAGGCATGCATCGCTGCGTGAGACAGGCGGGAGACCAGCGATCTGCTGGTAACCAAGGTACACAGCGGGTTTCCAGGCGCGGGGCTGTGCCTGAAAACCCGCTGTGTACCTTGGTTACCAGCTCCCTGCATCAGGGCGCTGGTATCCAACGTACACTGCGGGTAACTAAGCGACGTTACCCGCAGTGTCGCTGTGCTGATCGCTGCCTGAGCTGCCTGTTTGGCAGCTCAGCAGCGATCATGTAGCGATACACCAGCGATCCTGATCGTTGTCGGGATCGCTGGTGTATCGCTATGTGAAACCCGGGGTTTACACTTTTTTGGAGCTTGGCACAAAGGGCGTGAACACTGCAATCAAGGCCAATGCTCATTGGGAGCATTCCACAACAATATGATTGACAACCTGGTGTGTACAGGGAGGGCAGGGAGGAGGAGAAGATGGATGGCTTCTCCCCGGCTCCCTGCTCTCTCCACACATGCCAGAATATTAGTCACATTACAGTGACATTAATTGACCCAGACCAGTACAGTGACTGCAGGCAGGAAGAGCAGGGACAATCAAAGTTAGCTTTTAAACAGAAAGGAGAAGAAGGAGGAGAAGAAATTAATACATATAAAAAAAGAAATAGAGGACATTTAAACCGAAGTTACCAAGTTCGCTTCACATCAACAATATGAGGATATGTAAAAAATTTAAGAGAAAATTTGGACAATTTTGAAAAATTTATCATGCAAGTTAAAAAAAGGAAATTTCAGAGATATACTTTTTATTCTAAAAATGATAAAGTATATGAGTGGAAAATAACATTTGGAAGGAGAAATGTATCAAAATCAAGTTTTTAAAAATCAGAAGAGAAACAAAGGAAAATTAATTTCTCCTCAACTCAATATAAAACATTGGACTCAGGTCAAGATTTTTCAAAAAGCAGGATAAGTTATGTCTACAATGATAATGAACCATTAAAAAATGGAAAAGGAAAAGGGAAAGAAAGAATGGAAAAAACGGATGGCATGACAGGATATTTCACAAGGAAAAAGAAACTGGAAATGATTACTTAAATACGGACAAAAATGTAGTGGTTCTTACTCCTACCATATTATCTAAGGCAGGGTTTCCCAACACCAGTCGTCAAGGCCCACCAACAGGTCATGTTTTCAGGATTTCCTTTGTATTGTACATGTGATGCAATTATCACCTGGGTAATACTAAGGAAATCCTGAAAACATGACCTGTTGGTGGGCCTTGAGGACTGGAGTTGGGGAACCCTGATCTAAGGAACAATATAAGGTGCTTTCCAAAGGACTACATCTTGTTCCAGATCAAACTTTTGACTTGTTTCAGACATTAATTGATGTTAATAGATTTTCTAGAAATTTTACTATCAAGCGACATTTTTTTTTTCAGAGAGCAAATGTGTAGCCCTGGTACCCAGGTACACATGTCAAGGAGAGTGCGTGGACAGGTACTGGTGTAATGCTCGATATTCATTCACTCATTTGCACCCTAGACACACCTACAGGGTTAATAGGGAGGTGACGTCAGAGTAGGGAGGAGTCTGTTTCCTGTCTCTGCACAGAGTAGTCAGTCTTGAGTCGGCAGCCAGACTGTGAGGAAGTCTGGAGTCTGGAGTCTACAGTGCAGTGTATATCCTGTCAGCAGCAAGACAGTGCTTAAAGTGGAGACTAGTATGGAAGTCAAGATACTCTCCTAGTCTAGCCAGTGCTGTCTATCCAGAAGAGAAAGATTGAAAGAGTTCCACTACAGTGTCTTCAGTCGCCTGCAGTGTCAGTGAAGTTTAGTCGACGTGCTCCTAAACTAGAAGAAACTGAGAATCTGTCAGTGAGCTCTGAGAAAGGCAAAGAGAAAGATAGACTGCTACTACCTGACGAGAGTGCTTATGTTAAGAGCGCGAGCAGGGCGAAGGGCACAGTGGTGAGGATTCTAAGAAGTGCATTTGGATATTGGACTGTCCGCACTCATTGCCGGTCACTGGGGACCGAAGTGTTACTACAGCTTCAAGTGTAGTGATAGAACAACCAGAGGTTGCTGGACTTAAAGTCTCAGGAACAAGCCCTCCGCGTCAGTACGTAATAGGAGTCAGGAGAATAAGGCCTTTGAGTCTGGCAAGACAACAGCAAGGACTTAGTTCTACCACTGAAAGATTCCATCACTAAACCGACCGGGCCATATAGCTATAGATATAGCTGAAGTATTAGAGTTAGCTGAGTTTCATGCCAGTTAGACTCATCATATTGGAAATTAAGGAGGCCTCTAATCTGCTCGGCCGTTACCTCGAAGCCCATCCTCCATCTACCCCGTCTGGCTCCCGGGACCTGCCTGAACAACCTGAAGTAAAGGTATGGAAAAGAAGCTATACTGACTGTGACTGTGTTATTCCGTCTGCACATCATTATACTACCATCACACCATAGACTCAGAGGGACCAGTCCTACCTGTAGAGGACCTAACACCCCGCTGCAATACCATCCCCTCGGAGTACTACCCCGCAGCGCTGGTCTCCAGTGACCAGAAACTACAGGTGGCGTCACGAACTGATACTTATTCTAAATCCCCTGTAAATAACCCCCATCATACGCCTGACCGCCAGGGACACGGACCGAGCCACCGCTGCCAGTGACCAATCCCATAGACTTCCATGGGCTCGGCTCCGAGTACCCCATATCCCTGGTAACCCACAATTGTGGTGCGGGTCACACACAACAATTGTGTTACAAGAATTAGAAGAGGAAAATAATGGTGAAGGAAATAAAATCAGTAAGGATTTGATTAGTGTCATTTAAAAAAATCCCCTTTATTACGCCCCAAAAAATTGAGGGTTTCAAATGATAGTTGAAAAAGAACGTATAAATTTACAAAATAAAGTTAATCAAAAAACAAAACTGTAGTGATCATCAATAAAGAAATGTATAGGTAAGGTATATAAAATTATTGATAATAACAGGACATACAAAAAATTAACTGAAAATCCTACAGAGATGTAAAAAAAAAAACTCTTGACAACCTAATTGAAGAAGGAATGAAATTAAATATCTTTAGTATACAAGAAAAAGAATTGATTATACCGGTATATCCGGCAACGTCCATGGACAATATCTTCCATGGACAATCCAAAATTCACCAAGAAATTTTTCCTCCACCACTATGTCCCATTATAGCAGGGATAGGGGTCCCTTAATGAAGGGTTAAGCTCGTGGGTAGATGAACACTTGCGTTTGTTGGTACAAATAACTCCCAATTTCATTACAGATACAACTATGAACCACATAAAGTGGGACAAAGAATGTGTATTTATAACCTGTGATGTCATTAATTTGTGCTTGTGTATGCCTCACCATTTAAACAGTTTCAGTATTTATAATGATGATTTAAAATATTTTATTATAATGGCAGCTTAGTATTTATTGACATACAATTTCTTTTTGTTTCATAGGGAATATTTTTTGGAGAGAAAGTGAGCTCTGGTGAGGTCTATATTCTCACCTTCCTTGGGAATATTTTTTGCAGACAAAGGGAGCCCCAATGAGGTCTATATTCTCACCTTCCTTAGCTATTTTGTTTCCTGGTGGGAAAAATGTCATGTTTATCCTGATATAAACCCATTTGGAGATCAATTGATGAGGTGTGGCCGCCATGTCGATGACATCCTTTTCTCCTTGTATATGGAGGGGACATAGCGGCCATACCTAACTTCATTAAAGAGAACCTGTCACCTCATTTTTCGTATATAAGGTGAGGCCACTGCCATTAGGGACTTATCTACAGCATTCTGTAATGCTGTAGATAAGCCCCCGATGTAACCTGAAAGATAAAAAAAACAAGTTAGATTATACTCACCAGGGGGGCGAGGCGGTCCGGTCCGTTGGGTGTCGCAGGTCGGGGTCCGGCGCCTCCCATTTTCATGCAATGACGTCCTCTTCCTTGCTTCTGTCGCGGCTCCTGCGCAGGCGTAATTCTCTGCCCTGTTGAGGGCAGAGAAAAGTACTGCAGTGCGCAGGCGCCAGGAAAGGTCAGAGAGGCCCAGCGCCTGCACACTGCAGTACACTGGCTAATAGTAAAGACACATGTTCAGACCAAATCTGAAGCCAGTATAAGTGGCCATAAAATAGAAAGCCTATGTGTATTGATGGCAAACTACAATACATATAGACTATAATATGACAACAACAACAATAGCATATGTACTGAAATTGTAGGTATATTTGATTAGTATACATCAAGCCTATATCAATAAATAATTTACAATATTGAAGAAACATACAATAAACCATAAGCCTTTTCCCCAAAGCTTTCATCACTTATTTGAATAGAAACCCATATATACCGTATATACTTGTGTATAAGCCGACCCGTGTATAAGCCGACCCCCTAATTTTGCCACAAAAAACTGGGAAAACTTATTGACTCGTGTATAAGCCGAGGGGGCATTTTCAGCACGAAAAAAAGGTGCTGAAAATCTCGGCTTATACACGAGTATATACGGTAATTAACCAGAGATCTGAAATGTCTCACTACCTAAATGGCGCAAAAGACAAAGGTAAGTATACAACCTGATAAGCAGTGAACTAATGGTCTAAAGGGTTGTAAGAAGGCTTGATAACCTGTAAAGTGCAGGTAATTGTAGCCATAGCTATAACGCCAGCTCATATAAGGCTTATATGAAAAGCCATATTCAAACAGAGTCCCAGTGGAACAGAGGGGGTGAGGTGAGGACACCACGTGTATCGCCTAGGTAACTCCCTGCAGCAAGCAGGGCTGGTTTTAGACAAAGTGGGGCCCTGGGCAAAAGTTTAAAGTGGGGCCCCAAATGCTCACATATTGCACCATCACACAGAAACATTTCTTTTGTACAGTATTTACAAGTGCTAAGTTCAGGCCGCTAAATGAGCACAATCGACAATATTTAAGTCATTTGACGCTCGTTTCCCGGCCTTTTTAGGGTAGGTGCATAAGGTCAGTAATTGGCAGCGCTTTGGACTCAGCACATGTCTGCTCCATCCAAAGCACTGCCAGCTACTGAACACAGGTGCATCCTATGTGTTCATTGAACCATGTGGATTCACCGCGTCCAATACAATGTATGGGTAAAATTTACCTTGCAGAGACAAATAAAGATAAATTGACATGCTGTGGTCTGGAGAGACGCGCCACATGTCTGACTCCGTAGGTGAGCTGCGAGCGTTGGTGCACGCATAGTGAGCATGGGATTTCTTAAAATCCCATCCACTATGCTGTAACATCTATACACTGTATAAGTACGCAATGTCCAACTGCATCATTTACTGACCGTGTGCACATGCCCTTACTCCGGCTGAGGAAGAATGATTGGTACAGATAGTCCTTAATACAGTATAATGCAGGTCCCATACAGTGCATATTGAAAAATGCACTCCCCATCGTCCTTGACAGAGTATACTACAGCCCCCCTCAGAGTATACTGCAGCCCCCCTCATAGAGT
>VIAB01020437.1:0-11736 GCA_009801035.1 Oophaga pumilio | reverse complement strand
CTACTTTTGTTACAGTCCTCCTCGGCTACCATATCATAACACCTACTATTAAATAACAGGAAAACCCTCTAACTTATTCCTGGTTAGCTCCTCCTAGATAAAACTCTGTACACTAATGTGCTCCATCTAGTGTCCAACTCAGGGTAGTACACTCTCCCTAAAATATATATACACATAGCAGCATTACAAGGCAACAATATACATACAGACAAGAATATATACAAATACAGGTCATAAAAATATATACAATAATATGTAAACCAATAATACTTAACCGGGACATGTTTGTTAAACATAACAGTCCTTGTAACCCCTTACACTCACCCTCCCTTTAACAATGGTCGTCCATCACCATTCCCATGTATAGCTTTATTATGTACATTACATACTCCACGCAGGGAAGCAAAATATAAACCACTCATTGTGAGCAAAACAGTCTCTTCTCCTTTAATAGGTGCCTGGCTCACAGTCCTCCAGGTGACACCTCAAAAAATGTAGATTCCAGTCCCGTCCAGCAGAATCAAACATATTTACAAAACACATGACCTATCCGTTAGGTCAACAATCCTCACCGACAGTCCTTAGGGTAAGACAACCCCCTCTCTTTGAGCATGGCACAGTCCCGTAGGGCAAGTGCATGCTGCTATCCAGCAGAATAGGCGCAATGGGCGCAACAAAAACTTACGTACAAAAAAAATGATCACTCCTGGCCGTACCGGCCGCATTACCCCCGACTATGGGGGTGTTACAGGGCTCCTTTGCCTGATGGGATGCTGAACAGTCCCATATATTCATTCCAATATGGTGTAATGAGCACAACCTTCTTTCTGTAAGCAGTTAGTACTTTATAAATCAACAGCACGCGTCCCGTGCCACTTCATCCTCTTCTGGACTCCTTGCCCGGGTTCGGGCCAGTGACGAACCTGCAGCTTCAGGCGTTATGGGCTGCCAAGACATGGCAGGGGTAAGGTTTGACTGGGCAGAGCCTAGGGAATATGGGACCGACTGTACCCGTTCCGGGGACATGTACAGTTCTGGGCCGTCATCCTCCATACACAATGTCACTGCCACAGAGAAATAGCCCCTGGGGCAGTCTTCTTTAATGAAGGAGACCCAGTCCCCTTCCACTAAGGGTTTCCCAAACTTCACAGAGACGGCGTCCACATATACTTTGTCATTCGTGCCCACCTCTCGTATGAAGCCGTACCCCTGGTCTACTTTGGTGCCGACCAACTGCCTGCGAGTGTGGCACCCGGCCATAGTGCCCTCTCTGTGTCGGCGCACTTCCACCCAGATTTCTTTTTCCCACTGCTTCTTCCTCTCTATTACGCCCGCAATCCAGACGGACTGCCTTTTGCTGTCCGCCCTACTACTCAATAACAGGAAAACCCTCTATCTTATTCCCGGTTACACTAATGTGCCCCATCTAGTGTCCAACTTGGGTACTACACTATCCCTAAAATATACAGTATATACACATACTGTAGAAGCATTACAATGCAACAATATACATACAGACAAGAATATATACAAATAAAGGTCACAAAAATATATACAATAATATGTACAACACTAATACTTAACCGGGACATATTTGGGGAACACAACAGTCCTTGTAACCCCTCACACTACTTTTGTGCCGAATTTGAGATCAGCAAACGCTTTCCGAACAAGTTCGCTCATCTCTACTAACAACCCCAGTATTTCCAACATAACAGCCAGAAATGACAACATGAAATCCTTTTGAACACTTATTATTTAAAAAGCGAAATACTGGTGGTGTTCTGAAGGTAAATACAATCTACAAATCTTCCAGTGTATGTGCTGAGGCATGTGGAGAGTTTAGTGGACAAACATATGTAAAAAAGACTTCCACTTAATATACAACTATTAGCAAGCTAACACAGAAGACATATAACACATTGCAGAGAGTTAATGTTTACTGCTTAACGCAACAAAAGCTTTTGAATTTGTATAGTTTGGTGTCATGATACACTTTACTGCATCAAGAGGACATCTTTTTAATTTAAAGTAATACTATATCTGTATATTTGATAAAAAATACATTGGGACCTTGCAGCTCTAACTGTATTGTAGAGCTTAGTCTATTGCATTTTTCATTATCATTGTATGCAGAAAGCACAATCTGTTGGAGATGTGGGTAAATTCTCTCACCAAACTTTAAGGAACCACTTGGAGCCTATCCATAGGATAAGTAAAATTTTTGGATCAGTGGGTGTCTACCTACTCCAGTTGTCATATTGAGGCACTTTTATCATAATTAGGATGGAGCAACAGTGCACAAGCTCCATTCATTCTCTATGGGACTGTTGGAGAAACCAGAGTACAGAGCTCTGGGAGGCCCAAAGAGAATGAATGGAGGGGTGGTCAAGCATGTGCTGTCACTGTATTCTAACGGGCATAAAAACGTCCTGTTCTCGTGATCAGTTGGGATCTTAGTGGTCGGAACCCTCAGATCTAAAAGTTATCACCTTTTCTATGGATAGGGGATAATTTGTTGGAACTGAAATACCCATTTAAACTGTGTTATATGGAAAAGAAAAGCTTAATTAGGATGACAAGCCTGATAAAAACTACCAACAAGGCAACAAACGTGACTATCCTAAGCTACTTTTGAGAAACATAAGCTTTTTGGAGTAATAGTAATTGAGAGTTGGAAGGACAACTGCTTGCAGAAAACACAATTTTGGGCTTGGGTAGCTTGGTTACATTATAATTTTTAATGACATAGATAATTATTATCACTTGTAAGCTTTTCAGGGGATTAGCTCTGGGATCGCCGTCTTTGGAGAGACGGAGTGGCAAAAAGCGACCATTCACAGACAGTAGTTCTGTTAAAAACTGGCCGCAACCAGTTTTATTAAAGTCCACAGCAAACAGAACGTAAATTAAAACAAAAGCATAAACATAAAGCCTAGGCTTGTCCAGCCACTAATTACACTTAGATAGATTTTCCCTTTCTATCTGGGTTCAGGCTCTAATAGCCTGTGCCCAAAACAACACATATGTTCAGTATTTACCAGCGTGCAGCTCACATGAGGCTCCAATGGCGTCTGAAGTCAGATCCAGACTGAGAGATAGAGCCCCCTCTGAACTCCCAAGCAGGTACTTCTGGCTGTCTAATTAAGCAGCTGTGTTCACTCTGGGCTGAACTGCAAACCTGTCCCAGATGGGAATGGAGTGAACACCGCACTGACAACCTACTTTTCATGCGCCCCAGCTAAGAAACCTGGGGGAGATATACACCCCGTCCAGTACGCACCCCTTCACTGTCTCACACACTGTATTTCATAGGTCCCTATAGAAAATGTGGGCCCAGTAACTTTGTAAGAAAGTAAAGTCATTTCAATCATTATTTAGTAATTTGATCAATGCTTATTTATAAGGAATGCCTATTTTTTAAAATACAAGAATTCTATTACTTTAGATAAAGATGCCGAGGAACTCGTTTATAATTAAAAAATATATGGGAAATCAGTTAATCCATTGTTGTAATGCAGATATCAGATCATTGCAAAGAAAACAGAGGAATCTTAATGTTTTAGTTAGATTGTTATAGGCACCATAAATCCCTTTCACCCTAAAATGCCTTTTTGTCCTCACAGAACACTTCTTTCAATGTTTGAAAAGGCTGTCCTGAAAAATGTTTGCTGTGTATTGAGATTAAGCTGTGTTTACACATGATTTTCATTTTAGTCTGACAGATTCCGACTGCTTGCAATGATAATTGTTTTGTGTACATGGGAAAAAAAATCAATTCAGATGCACAGAAATTGCTGCCATCAGTAAAAAAAATGTATATAATGCAATTTTTTTAGATTTTAAAGAAACATTGAATAAGTAATGCTAGGTTAACATTTGCGTTTGTGTGCGCAGCGTATTATCTGTATGCGCAAACGCATGCAAAAACACATGCAAAGGCAGCGTTTTTTATCCGCATCATCTTACGCAAGACGCAAAAAAACTCTGCATGTGCATGTTTTTGCATGCGTTTGCATTTTTTATGCGCATGCATTTGATATTCCCAATGCTTTGCCAGTACAATTGCCTTGACACCAGATGTCCTATGGGATTTCTATATATAAACACACTGTACTGATGAAATCCTAGTCTTTTGATTCTGTTTCTAGCTGGAAGATGGATCTTATTAGCAAAGAGAGTTCCATGCTTAATCTGGATTTGTCTTTGAAATTGGCTCATGCCTTTGCTGTGGATTGTCAAGAACAAAGAAGAAGAGAAAGACGGAGAAGACGTCATTGTCGGCATTGGCAACACCCCATTGTCGAAGTCCGAGGGAGCGTGGAGCCTACTAATCATTGTACACTGAGCTGTGTGAAAACCCAGAGAAATTTTTTGATTACACAAGAATGTCACAACACAGCTTCCATGACTTGCTGCAACATGTCAGAGGATCCATCAGCAGGCAGGACACACAGCTCAGTCGAGCAATTCCTGCTTAGGAACATCTCTTGGTCACCCTGAGGTACGTAGTGTTGAAAAATAAACTCCTGTCACAAATAACCCTAACCCTACCCTATCCCTATCCCTAACCCTATCCTTAACCCTAAGCAGTGAACTGATTTTTGTTTCTCATTTTATTTTCCGCAGATTCCTGGCTACTGGAGAGACATTATCATCGTTACATTTCCAATTCAGGATGGAAGTATCGATGCTTTCTGGGATTGTTTGTGAAACATGCCATGCTTTATGTGAGGCTCTGCACCGAGAATTCCTCCCCATCCCACAACTGAACTATGGATGGAAAATGCTGACAAATTCCTGGAAATTTGTAATTTTTCCAAACTGTTTGGGGGCTGTGGATGGCAAATATATTAGGATTGTGAAACCTGCTGGCAGTGGATCAGAGTATTACAATTATAAAAAATACTTTTCTATAGTATTAATGGCTATTGCAGATGCAGAGTGTAGATTTGTTGCCGTGGACATTGGCTTATTTGGTTGGACAAGGAAATGACTCGCAGACTTTCAAAAACTCTGACCTGGGCAAACGTCTGTATGGGAATAATTTTAATTTTCCACAGCCACGACCTCTTCCCCACACTGATGGACCGCCAATGCCTTTTGTTGTTGTTGGGGATGAGGCGTTCCAAATGTGTGCCAACCTCATCAAACCATACTCAAGTCGGGACTTGAACCACACAAAAAGGATTTTTAACTACAGATTAACAAGGGCATGAAGAATTGTTGAGTGCACCTTTGGATTGCTGGTGTCAAAATGGCGCATTTTGGGAACATCCATTAATCTTAAAATTGACACTAAAGATTAGGTTGTGAAGGCATGTGTGGGTCTTCACAACTACATCCTGGCTAAAAATCGACCCAACCTAGAGGAACCTGCTACTATCACATTGCATGATTACCATGATCACCCTATGAGGACTACAGTGGCAGTTGCCCAAATAAGAGATAAATTTGCTGCCTACTTTGTCTCTGATTTTGGACGTGTGGCATGGCAAGATGAAATGGTGTAAGTAAAATGTACCTGTTATGTTTGTACCTGTTATGTTTGCTTACTTAACACCTTTACAAAACCATTTGAGTGTAACACCCATTACTACACACATGTTTAAATAAAGACATAAATAAAAGACAGAGACAGTGATTGTGAACCAAAAAAAGTGTTTTATTAACAAAACTAAAAACAATGTTTATTTCAATATTAATACATTTTTGAAAAAAAAATAATGTCTGCAATGTCTGCATCTTGTTCTGCCCAATGGTGTGATATTTTGGCCCTGTGGGGTTTTTGGGCTGGGATGATTGGCTAGGAATGGTTGGGGAAGTGGTTACAGTGGAAGTGGCAGATACTTGGAGGAGTGGGTCAGACACGTTGGAAGCAGATGAAACATTGGGGAAGAGGACACATTAGGAGAGGCAAGCAAAGTGGAAGGGATTGACAAATTGGAAAGCATTGACACATTGGAAGGGATTGAAAAATTGGAAGGGACAGAAGGAGCATAAGGTGGGGACACAATTGGAAACTAAGAATCAGGGACAGTTGAGGTCTGAGGTGGTAGGACAGGTGAATGTTGAGGTGAGAGGACAGTTGAGGGTTGAGGTGGGATGAAAGGTGAGGGTTGAGGTGGGAGGACAGGTGAGGGTTGAGTTGGTGGGTTGGATTTATTCAAAGTTTTTTCCATGAGGTTTTGCTGGTTCCTAGCCATTTTGCTTGGCTCCAATCCTGGGGTGCTGCACTTGGCTGAGATGTAGATGGCATGTCTTCACTCCGCTGCATGGTGACACTTGAGCCCGGCTGTGTTGTGAAGCTAGGTACTGTCCTAATGTCCAGCGGTGATGGAAACGTCACTTGCGCTGGTTGAGCCGACGGGTATCCTAGTCTTTGTGAGGTGTTGAAAGTTGCTGGAGGATTCTGCCACTGCTGCTGTGCTGGCCCTTGTTGACATGTATGGAATGAAGTTGGTACCTGTTGCTGATATCGGGACAGCTGCTGTAATGCTTGGTTGTAAGCAACTTAGCAGGCCTGCATCACATTCAGCTGGAGATCAGGTGGTAGGTATTCCATAGAGGAAAAAAAAATGTCACGCTGGTCTCTCTTGGTTGGCTTCCAGGCGGTCAAGGCTTTTTTGAAGTCCTGGAATACTGTGTGCAACAGAGTGAACCCACTATCCATTCTGTCTACAATCGCCTTGTTCCCATCCCCGAAGATTGACCCTAAGTACTCAAACTCGGGCAAGACTTATCTCTCCCAGGCCCTCTGCCGATGACGAGCAGACCCAAATAAAGCAGTGGCAGAGGGCTGGGAGAGGGGAAAACTAGATGGACCAGCTGCCTGTGAAGCCTGCCTGGTTGCTCCATCACTGGTGGATGACTGGGATTGGGCCGGTTTGTTGGCTGGTCGATGAAGGTCCGCTCCAACAGAGGATGGTCCAGGTTCTGCAGTGCTGCTCCAGGTTCTGCTTGGAAAATAAATGAAAAACATTAGTAAAAAAATTAGACAGTTTGTATAAGAAAACACAAAAGATACTAACGTTCGCTGAGCAAGCACAAGCCTCAGAAACGCAAGCTGTCAGTGATATTTGTATTTTCTCAGCCTTTGAGTAGCACCACTTCGAACCCGAATCTCCTCTCTCAAGACCTTGTTGAAGCGATCCTTCATCAAATGCCAACGGACTTTTATACTCTTCACTGTGAAGGGGGAAAAACAAAGAAAATTTGTTAAACAATGCACATACATTTTCAGGTTCACTGCAGCATCAGACAACATTGAAATACTTACAAAAATCCTTTCTGGAATGTGGCATGGCATGGTCCCAAACATCCAGTAGCGATCTTGCCACTTCTTCCCAGAGTCGTCAAATCAAGACTGTTTCGGAATGGTTCTGATCACCGGGGTTCCACAACGCTGCTCACTCTTGCACTGATTGAATAAGAGTGTCATTATCGATCTCTGGTTTGCAATCACGTTGTGGAACCTATAGAAAAAATAGAAAAAAAAAACTGGTAAGTAAAACTGACAAAAAATTCAATTACAACTCTGATAATGAAAAGAATACTTACACCATGTATTTCCTTCACAGAAGCTTGAGGCCGACGACTCTGGGAAGATTCATTTCCACTGCTGCTCTTCCCCACTGTCAGGTAACTGTAAAGAAAATACATGATTCACATGTATAGTATTGACAGTCAATACATACCAAACAGTATATCAAGTGTGCTTACATAATCACTGTCATGTCCACCCTGGGATGATTCACTTGAGGAAATGTTGTAATCACAGGCAGCAGTCAAGTGAAACACTACAGAAAAAAACAGAGAACTATAATTAAACTTGTTAAGACTGAGAGCTAAAAAAAAAAGACACCAAAACTTACATTACAGGCAGTAGTCCAACAGCATAGCAGTCAGGCAGCACAGCAACAGGAAGGGCAGCACCAGGACCGGAGCAGCACGACCGGAGCACCAGGGACGGCAGCACAAGTGAAACACTGCAGAAAACAGAGAAGAAAAATTAAACTTGTCAAGAGCAAAACAAAAACCCCCCAAAAATTGACACCAATACTCACAGCCTGTAGTTCAACGGCAGCACCAGGATGGCACCAGCAGGACCGGAGCAGCAGGACTGGAGCAGCAGGACTGTAGCACCAGGACAGGAGCAGCAGGACCAGAGCAGAAGGACCGCAACAGAAAGACCAGAGCAGCAGACAGTCTACAAGGAATGGAAAAAAATAATAAGTACCGAGTAAAGACTGCAGAGACAGATAGACATTTTCAAAGTTTCCATACTTACATATCAGGCTGATGCTCACATCCACAGAGACCAGAGAGTAATGGCCTTACAGTGTTCACACTTCCTTTTATAGAGCTGGCAATTAGCAGGTGGTGTATCCCTTCCAGGCCAAACCCATTAAAAGTACGCATGCATATCGAACACAAGTGTACCCATGTCCTTGCGTACGCTTGTGCTCCAATAGACAGTAATGCGTTCTTTTGGCGCACTCCATCTGCAATCATCCGCACGTGTATGGCGACGCATAATTGACGCCTCCAAAAATGCAACATGTTGCATTCGCCGGACACTTCTACACACCGTGAAAAGAAGCCTTAGTGGTTTCCTTTTCACTAATATTGTGTTATCAAAAACAAAATAAAAAAAATGTATCAGTAGTGTATATCTTTGGAATTAACAAAGTTTGTAAAAGGGTTTACCACTTTTCTGTTTAAATCATTCAGATACAGTCCCACATCTGTAGGCTCCAGATCGTCATAGACCACCAACACTCAATACAAATTTAATAAGAGAGAATGGCACATTCACATTGCTTAAAATGTAAAATCTTCTTTATAAGAATTCCATTAAAAAGACCTATGAGATATTCACCAACAGATTGTTACTCATTGTGAATATCTTACATCTTTTTATTGGATCTCTAATCAAAAAGATTTGACATTTTAAGCAATGTGGATGTGATGTTCTCCCTTACTAAATCTACATATTTGTGATCAATGATGTAACTCTGATGGGTCCCAGTGCAAGATTTGGATCGGGGTCCCCCTTCCAGATATACAGATTGCTTCTCACAAAATTAGAATATCATCAAAAAGTTAATTTATTTCAGTTCTTCAATACAAAAATTTAAACTCATATATTATATAGAGTGATCTATTTCAAGTGTTTATTTCTGTTAATGTTGATGATTATGGCTTACAGCCAATGAAAATCCAAAAGTCATTATCTCAGTAAATTAGAATACTTTAGAACACCAGCTTGAAAAATTATTTTAAAATCCAAAATGATGGCCTTTATGTTCAGTAAATGCACTCAATACTTGGTTGGGGTTCCTTTTGCATCTATTACTGCATCAATGCAGTGTAGCATGGAGGCGATCAGTCTGCTGAGGTGTTATGGAAGCCCAGGTTGCTTTGATAGCAGCCTTCAGCTCGTCTGCATTGTTGGGTCTGGTGTCTCTCATCTTCCTCTTGACGACACCCCTAATTCAGTCTATGGGAATACGTTCAGGCGAGTTTGCTGGCCAATCAAGCACAGTGATACTGTTGTTTGTAAACCAGCTATTGGTACTTTTGGCAGTGTGGACAGGTGCCAAGTCCTGCTGGAGAATGAAATTTCCATGTCCAAAAAGCTTGTGGCAGAGGCAGGGCTGGTTTTAGAAAAATTGGGGCCCTAGGCAAAATTCTAATTGGGGCCCCCATGTCCATATAAAACACATACATGTTACACCGATATCGGTGTCACCAGTGTTTTCAATCATTATGGCGTCCATGTGCCATCCGTGTTTTTCCGGTATGGATAATGGAAATGGAATTACAAAGCTTCTCATATACTTTACATGTTAAACACGGACGGCACACGGACAGCACATGTATGACACATGGACGGCATGTTTACACGGATCCATAGACTTGTATCGGCCCTTGTCATCTGTGCTGCTGGGATAACACGGACATGAGTGCAGCACTGTAGGTCAAATAGGGGACACGTGGCATCTGTGAAAAACATGATAGGTCATGTGAAGGGGCTGTACAGTCACATAATAGAAAACATTAGCAGAATTGCAGTCTTTTTCTACATCCTACCACACAAACAGCAGAATAAAAAGCGATTTAAAAAAAAGTCCTACATGTCCCCCAAACTGCTCTGCTAAATCCTCTCTGGCTCCGTGGCCGATGGTTTGGAGTCCCTGATGGTTATTATTCACTTTGCAGCTATAATATAAGGTGAAGCCACAAGACCCCTGAAGCCTAGTGCTAAGACTGAAGGAGACCCCCGAAGCCACAAGACCACTGTAGCCCAGTGATAAGACTGGCAGAGACCCCCGGAGCCACAAGACCCCTGCAACCCAGTGCTGAGACTGGCGGAAACCCCCGGAGCCACAAGACCCCTTCAGCCCAGTGCTGAGACTGGCGGAGACCCCCGAGCATCAGTGCTGGAGCCGCAGGGGATTTATCATTTCATGCTAATTATTTTTACTTTATCAGAAAACCCCTGTTGTGTCTGTTCACACACACCATTTTTGCTGCGGATTGATCTACAGTGTTGGCAGGAAATATTCTGCGGTTTTGCAGATTTTTCACTTGCATTTTTGTGTCTCATTCATTTGAATAGGGAAAAAAACGCTGCAGAAACCCTGAAAGATGACAGCAACAGATTTATAAAAAAAAATGTCTTCTGGCCGGTGTCCGTGTCTGGCTGCTGCACTGGGACAATGCGGAATAGTATAGTAGACTACACTATTCCACACAATAGTATATTAATCTCTGTTCACACTGCGCTTCTGCAGTGCATCCGGGGGCTCTGCCTGAATCCCACTAAAATAGGATTTACAGGCTGCACTGACACAAGCTGAGGTCAAATGAATTTATCTTTTTTCCTGAAATTGATTTATTTTCTTAGGCCGAGTGTACACGGTCAGGAATTGGCAGCGCTTTGGACGCAGCACATGTCCGCTGCCGGATATGGAACGCAGGTGACTCCACATGTGATCACTGAACTGTGCGGATTCACTGCGTCCAATACATTGTACGGGTGATATTTATCGTTTTTCCGCAAGATAAATAGACATGTTGTGATCTGGAAAGACGCGACACATATCCATCTCCGCTGATGAGCCGCGGGCATCTGTGGATGCATGGTGGGCATGGGGTTTCTTGAGATCCCATCCACTATGCTGTAACATCTGGACGCTGCACAACTGCACAGCATCCAACCCGCAGCGATTAATGATCATCAGCACATACCCTCAGAGTCTGTTTCTGTTTTTTCATCTAAAATTGTCCACTTTTCTGTGACTGTTGGAACACATGGACACGTTCAGAAAAAAAAACATCACATGTGGGATTCATGTGAGCTCCATTCCTGTCATTGCAATCTATGGCTCTATAGGGAATTTAGGCAGCATGCACCGGGAGCAGTAAAGAAAGACAGTGTGAACAGGCCCTAATGTAAGACACAGGCATTAGACATTAATAGCGGTTCCCTATTATGGCGACACTACAATTACAGAACCATATATGCAGAGGATATACACAGAGATACACTATACATGTACACACATTATATATACTTTATAAATATAGAAACATACACTATATAAAGTTCATACCAGTGCGCTATAAAAATGAATAATAGAGATGAGCGACTTTGCCTTTTTTAGGGTCGAAAAAAGTCGAGTTGAACGAAATCGGTCGACTATCGGGAAAAGTCGAAGGTCCGACTGA